>CABFWB010002389.1:93758-110488 GCA_902151455.1 Timema bartmani
GGATGATGATAGAGTGTGATCATTATATGTATATTTTATTTATTTGTTTTTATTTAATACTGTATTAGCCCGAATATAATGCAAACTTTTTCTCCTAAGATAACCCTTTCAAAAACTGTTATTGTATTATATGCGCTGCCTAACATTTTCCATAGAAAAAACGACAGATTCCAAGGTATATTTTGTAGCACGCTGGGACTGTACTGGCCGGTATAGTGCACATCTATAAATAGACAAAGACAAAACAAAGAGAGAGAGGGGAAGTTACTACAAACAAATAATTCCAGTCAACTCAAGGTTAAAACAAAAAGAGGAATTTCCCCCTCCCCCCTTCATTTCTTAAATGCAGCTGCTCTGGCTGGAACAGTGTGGCGAGTCTAATAATAAGCTCAATGTCAAAACAACTGGTAATTTTTTTCACGAGCCTAGCTGAGCTGGGTTTATAGAGGGAAGTGGGCAGGCAGGTGGAATCAGTCACATGATAGTACTCAAATCTTCCCGTGCGAGATAAACTAGTGAACGTCTGCTTGTGATACATTACCACGAGAAGAAACCCTCTCCCCACCCCCATTATGAGTAATAAATATAAAAACTATTCTGCAGGTTCGCTGAACCTAAGTACCTAAGTCGAACTTCACAAGAGATTTTACACCCTAAAATTTTACCAAAGACAGTTTAGTAAAAAATGATTACTGTAGTGGACCGAATATAGTACGGCCTCAAATATAATAAAACTCTAAATTTTTGAGGTGTTAAACATGAAACATAAATGGTCTCGAATATAATATGACCTGATATTATGACAGTAACAGAGGTAAAATTTAACAAGTATAACACTTTTTTTTTAAAGTAAAAGTTTAGTGTGAAATTTTATAAACCAAGACAGAAAAACAGGGCTCGACCATTATGTAATGAAACCATTTAGACCAACTTTAGGGACTGAAAAACAAGGTGCGACTAGTATGTGGTGAAATGGGAAATTTTGGTAGAATCTAGTTTTTCTCTTTTTTCCCTTATGTAAGCTACCCTTAATTTTAGTGTTAGATATTTAAGTCCAAAAACCCCTTACCGAAATCCTAAGGAAATCCTAGAGTCTAAGTTTTAGCCTGATCAGTAAAATGGTTTCTGTTCTAGGCCAAAATACAGACACACAGAGAGAAAGACAAAATCCCAAAAACCACCTTTTTGGTTTCAGTGGATCGTGAAATGTCGACATTTATCAAAATCTCAAGTTCAATTTTTTTGATGATCACAATAATTCTCTCTTTGAGGGGTCTTTATTTATTTGCAGTATTTAGCGTGCACTTTCTGAAATGACTGATTATATTAGCACATGCAATTTCTAAGAGCGAAAGAATTGACCAATTTTGCCGGAAAAAGTATTTTCCCATAGCTTCCAGGTTTTTTTTTACATGCCACAATCGACATGGGACCGACGGCTTTACTTTCCCTCCGAAGGAAGTTGTGCTATGGATTTTTAATGCTAAAGAAAAATTTATCCACCCCGGCTGGGTTTGAACCCACGAACGGCTGGGTTTGAACCCACGAACATTGGGTCCTGAGGCAAGCACTTTACCCCAAGACCACAAAGAGTAGCAGTGAGAAAGTTACAAGTGTAAAAATAAGTTGTGAGCTTAGTTAAGAGTTGAGAGAGTTTTACACCTTTTTAAAAATTGGAATGTTGTTGCATTCAGAGAATAAACTAGAGGAGGCCAAGGCTCATACAATTTTCATGCACAGCTTCTGTTTATTTTATGCTTTCTTTCCTTACTGTTACCATTCAATATAGTCAAGAAAAAAAAATTGCTAATGTTGAATTAAGTAGTATATACTTCCTAATTTCTTATTCATCTGTATAAAAATTGATTACCAACAATTGAAAATCAAATGTACCATATATTTTGATATAAGCATGAAGGAATTTGAATTGCAAGAGATATTGAACTTCCCATCTAAAATATGTTGATCCTATTTTTTAGTTTTTAATTATACCTCAATTATTTGTAATACTTAAAATAACTATATATCTATCATTTACTGGTGTAGGTAGCATTAGAGTAAAGTAAATAAGGCTGTCAACTTGCAAGAAAGGTGGAGTGTAATGTATATACAACCCTTTGTTAGTACAAGTACACAACTTACTGGATAGCTCCTGTTGTCATAGACCTTGGATACCTTCTTTGTGCTTTAATTTGATTCAGCTTGTCACCTTGCGTCATTGCTGACAAAGTTACTTGGGATTCTTCTGATTCCTAACAACACATATAGGGCTTGTTAATATCTACAATGCATGGAAATGAAAAATGAGTTTATCAAAAGCTTGTATCTGTAATGTATGTATCATTTGTAGGAAAAGTAAAATCTTGTTATTTATAAATTATTAATTTTTACAGAATTAAATTCACAGTCCTAATGACAAAAATTATTCAAGACAAAGGAAAACAAAGCTGAACAACAAATTAAAAATGTTGTGACAGTAGAAACAATATAATCAATTTTAAAGAGCTCATGCAGAAGTACACAGACTCTAATAATAGCATGTTTTTGTGAATAACTAATCCATATATGAATTATATGGTGGTTTTTGTACTATTGTATTTGTGTTTAGCTGTAGAAAAATTGGAATATTTTTTTACAGTTGTTGTGTGTTTGATTGAAAACTATCCTCATCATTATTCTTAGCTAATGTTCCATACCAGTATTTAGTTTTTGTTGTTGGCACACACATTCGAGGGCTGTGCAAAAAGTATTTAAATTAGATGTGTATATAGCGAACAAAAGAACACCAGTGGTTCTGTCTATGGGCTGTATGTTTTTATGTGTATCAACAAGCTTTGGCATTGGTTGCTGGTTCTGCGGTGTGTCAATTCACTGTGGGAAGCCATAAAGTAGAAATATGTTGATGTCTCATAGCTTTGTTAGATGTCAGAGAATACAGAGAACTGTGTGTGTACCAAGTTTTCTTAGCATCACATATTATTAAACATGTAATTTACTGTAAACAGCATATGGAAATGCTACAATGAGCAGCTAGCAGATTTTTAATTGTTTCATCAGTTGATAGAGGGAAAGTGATTTATGCTTTTGACGATTATCCACATCAAGCAACAGTGAAATTATTGTGAAATTTAAAAAGCTTTTGTTTTAAAATATTGATGAATAATTGTATGCAAGATGACTGTAAAGTGTAATTTCTTAGAAATCATGTGAAGAGTTTTCTCAAGAAGTGGGTGTCATAGGTATCACCTTGATTTGTTTAAGTGTTTATGTGATCACAAATAAGATTTAAAAACATTGTCTCTTGTGATGAAATGTGGGTTTACTGGTAGTCAGGAAACCAAATGGCAAACAACATATTGGATGACTACAAGGTTCCCAAGACAAAATCAAATTGCAGGTTAGACAAGTGTGTAGCTAAACAAAGTGAGGAAAACTTTCTTCAATTGAGATGGTGTGGTTAAAGGATTTCATCCTCAAGAGATGAGCTAATGGGTGCGATCAAAGTAAGATTTCAGTTAGATCATATTGAAAGTTCACCTTTTACACAATTACAGTTTAAAATTGTTGTGAGATACATTCTTCTTTAGTTTCTTCTTCTTATAACTTGATCAAATTCTCATGCAAGTGCATAACCGTGACTCAACATTGACTAAAGATACGAACGAGGTAGAGGTAAAGGGGTAGAAAGGATGCACCATGATAACATGTTGACTTTGAGAATTTAGAAAGATGCACCATAATAACATGTTGACTTTGAGAATTTAGATTAGTATGCTCAATAGGTAAAGCTGTGTTAAAAGAGATTAGTGGTGAGTATTAACTGTAACTTATTAACTGTAACTTATTAACTGTAGCTTGTTTTGACTATTTTAAATGAAAGTTGTATATTAGTTTAGTGAATATGTGAAAATTTCAGAAATTTGATCAAATTCCCTGACTTTTCCAGGTCGCTGGACATCCTGTTACTGTGGGACATCTCGAAAGAATAAGTTACAAAATGTTTCCAACAATGGGAGAAACAATAGGAAATATGTGTAGCTTTGATAGGAGCCTACTTTGAAGGTAACCAGATATTCTCCCCTCTAACCTACTTAACGGAGGATAGCTATATTACTGACAATTCTATAATATGTAGGTTCTACCATCAAATATTGACTTTATGAGAAAAGTTAACTAAATCCTATGTAGTTATCAATCAAAACAACATTTAGGCAGATCAGTGTGGCACAATAAATAGCAAAAATAATGTTTTGGGTCATGTAAATAGGGACTTAGTTTTGAAGTAACTAATAACACTTCCATCTACTTCCACAGTCCAACACCTTAGCTCAGTCGGTAGCGTATCTGCCTACCGAGCTAAGTGTCTCGGGTTCGATTCCTGGCATGGCCAAAATTTTATAATAGATTAAAATATGGGTTTACCCTTTCACATTGATAAATTTACGTCCAAGGACTGGATGTTGTGGCGGTCCTAGTCTTAAGATAGATTGTAAGGCATAGGAAGCTACGTCAGGCCTAGCCAGCTGGTAGTGTAAAAATATATGAATTGAATAAAAAACTGACCCAAACCATAGGCTGGAAACAGTATTGGATGCAAAAATAAAATCTACTTCCACAACATAAGCCAGATGATTGTATATTTGTCCAGTTACCTAGACATGTATTTAAACCTTTAGATATGAAGAATATTAAAGTTTATAATTATTTTTATTATAAATCTTTTATAGTAGATGGAACTACCATTTCAATTTTATTTTGAATGTTCATGAAGGATCCGAATTTGGTGAGGTTATCAAATCCATACTGATAAACCACTAATTTCAGTAAAGTCAAAGTTAATAATCATAAAGCTTTAGGTACAGATTCAATTCCAGCAGAGTTAATAAGGAGAGGTGGTGAAATTTTAGTAATAATTCATAAACTGCTATATTCCATATGGAACCATGACGTAATACCACAAGAATTGAAGGAAAGTAGAGTAATACCCATTTTCAAAAAAGGAAATAAAACAGGGCAATAACTACTAAGATATCTCACTAATACCAGTGTGGTACAAAATTTTATCCAACATAGTTCAAATGAGATTGATAGCATGTGCAGAGGAAATAAAAAAAGGGGGGTGATTTTGACAAAAGAGATCAACAGATCAGATTTTTACTATTCAGCAAATATTATTAAATAAAAGTGGGAATACAACATGATACAAAGTATGTAATAGATGTTTTAATATAAGGTTTCCTTAAAATACATTACCATTGTTAACTATCTGAATAAGTGTAAACTAAACTGATTTTACCTTCTTGATATCCAATTGTTTGTAGAGACAGTCCCTCTCATTTTTATTTTCATCTTCACAGTCATCTAGCTTCATAGTGTCTACTTGTTGAAGGATATTGGTCACATCTTCTGATTTACTCTTCGGAACCTTTTTATTAGGCCTATACTTGACAGCGATGATGTTCAAGCTGTAGATGCCAAATGCATGCTTGGGCGAAACTTTGTTGTGTTCTTTTGATTGTAAAAATTGAATCTCTCCTTGGACCCACATATGAGTTTGTTTCCTAAACATAATGTATATTTCTCAAGGGTAAAGAATAACATTTAGGCAGATAGATAAAAACTGTATACATTTAAAAATTGAAATAATACAGTAGTGTGTTGATTTGTCAGAATAAGAATTGTCGTAGCGGTGATTTATTATTAAGTAAGTACAGTAGGTAATGGCTTAGCTCAGTCAGTAGAGTGTCTATCTACTGAGCTAAGGGTCTCAGGTTCAATTCCCAGCATGGCCGAAAAATTTATTTTTGGTGAAATGTAGGTTTAACCTTTCACAGTGATGAATTAACGGACGGGGACTGGATGTTATGCCTGTCCTTGTCATAAGTTAGATTATAAGGCATATGGAACTACAACAGGCCTAACAAGCCGATATTGGAACATATATATGGCATGAATAAAAAAACTGACCCAGGCCACACGCTGGAAACAATAATTGATGTAAAAACAAGTAGGTAATAATATTAGTCCACTACTTTACTTATTTTTTCCATTCGCTTTTGAGAGACATTGGTTTTTAGTCTTGATAACATTCAAGATGTCATTACTATAAAGCACACAAGCAAGAATAATGTAAATATTTTGTTTAAGGCTATATACATATTGTTTGGTAATTAGAACAGATTGAAAATTCACACCATTTTAGTGTAATTTGTTTTTTGTGGTTAAATAAATATAAGGCTCACAAAGCTCAATTTGAACAGAAAGCACAGTAAGAACTTTATCCTAACTAGAGAAAAAAGTTTTAACGATGTGGAGGCCTAGTGTTTATATGATTAAGCAATCTCACTTTTAATCAAATGGAGGTTTGATGATAAAGATACAAGTATATGAATTTGTTCTATTAACTTTTATGATTTGATGTATTCGTTCTTGTGCATTTTATCTTAAATTTTAGGGCTTTAGTTATTTTATTTATAAGAAGATTTAAAATAAACAAGGCCCTCTGAAAAAAAAATCTTCCACTGGCACGCAATTACAAAATAAATGATTACTCAAGCTAGAAATTAGATAAAAGGCTGGAGGAAAAAAAATTGTTGATTATGTTACCAGCTTACATATGATACTTAAACATTACTAGTTTTGAACAGTTTTTATTTCAAGGTCATATTTATTACCTTTACTTTCTTAGTTACCCAATTTTAAAACTTAAAAAAAAAAAAAAAACACTTATGAACTCATATATTTTTGCATCATTTGTTGAACGTTTCATCATGGGATCACAGTGGGATCATGTGTTTGTTAATATATTTTTTTTATATTATGCAAAGGATAAACCAATCGTGTGAAAGGAAAACTGTGATTTCAATTCATAAATTTTTAGTTCCTTCAAACAAAGACCACTATTTTCTTTTTAGTTCAAAACAGTGCTACTATACTAGCATGCTAAAAATTCTTAAAAGAAATGGTTATTTATTAAAATGTATAAATGATTGTACCTTTCTGCAAGTTAGCATTGTTGCAATCATTTCATTCATGTTATTAACTTGAACAATCCCTTGCAAGGTAATTATGAATAGTCATGGTTGTTGTGTCCATATATTCCTTGCAAAGGTAGTAAGTGCAGCCAGTGGGACATCTGGCTTCTACCAGGATCAACCAGTTTATCTTCAAATTCCCGTGGGATGTAAATGATGTGAAAACTTATATGAATGCTCAGTTTTTCAAAATACCTTTGTCAGTATCTCTTTTTCTGATAAAAGGAGGAAACTGGAACTCATAGGTGCCTGGTATTTGTTTTGAAACAAGAAATCACTCATCAAGCATTCTCTATTATTCTTTGTATTGTTCGTTTTGAAAAAAATAATAACTCCATGACGTAAATGTTGGCCTGACTCCTTGTAAACAGTGTCATAATTTGCTCTCCATAGGGTCTTTGGACACTACCTTGCTGCAAATCTTTTCACAACTCCTCCCTGACCCTCACTTACTCCTCTAACATAAGCTGTTGTGTAGAAATACCACTCAGCCTTAATTCTAAGCTCAATTTCATGGGGCATATGTTTGAGAAACTGTTTTTTGTTTTTAAACAGTTGAGCAGCAGAGCCATAAGAGGAGTAGTGGATTTTTTTTAATTCCAAATTTTAGATACATATGAGTTTTTTCTGAAATAAATGAATGGCAACTGTGTCATGCTTAAGATATTCACAGAAAGGAAAGATAATTTTAAATTTCAAACCATCAAAATTCTTGTAATAAACTGCTATTGGAAAAATTGTTGTCTGGTTTTTGTTCCACTGAAAAGCCTGGGCTTCATCTCTTAAAACAAAGGCATATTTTTCTGGAAAATCAAAATATAAACACAGCCTCATTTTCGTTTACATTCTCCTTCAAATAGTTAAAGTGGTCAGGGTGTTGTTTATTTGCTTAAATAAAGTATTTCAGAAACTAGAATAGTTCACACAATGAATCAAAAAACACTTTTGTGATTTTGGTCGTCGTCATCATCATCATCACATCATCGTTTTCAGCCTGTTGACAGTCCAGTTTAGTAAAATGCCTTCATCTCCTTCCGCCAATATTCCTCCTTTAATTGTTTCCATTCCTCTCCTCTCATTTGCACACATTCTGTTATTAGCTCCTATCTCTTTCTTGGCCTCCCTTGTGGTTTTGAGGAATGTTTCAAAAGTACACCTGTCAACGGATACCAATTGCTTGTATTTAATATGGTCTATTACTTCGTCTTTCAGCTTTTTGCTTGACTCCTGTTTCAAATATTCTACAATAGGACGTGAAGGAGATTTATTAAAGAGGCATGCTGTGTACCTGGCTTATCACACGTTATCTTTGATAAACAGGATTTATAATCACTCACTGTTGTACTGTCAATGAGTTTAATATTTTTAATTTAGACCCTTGTATCAAAAGTTTCACATTTTGATGTGTTGTGCGAAAACAGACCGAGTGAGTACCACTTCCTCCAGCTAAGACACAGTGCTTGGGTCAGAATTCAACAAACTTTGAAAACCCTATCTTTCCACTAGGACACTTTTCCATGAACAGCATATACAATGCTGTAGATTCCCAAAAACTAGCCTTTAAAGTACATGAATTATAGTCTTACCTATTTATACATAAACAAAGTATTTTGTCCCAGGCATAAGACAACTAACATCATCACTGTTGTTGACAATGTTGACTTCTTTAAATACAGATTCATTTCAAAACTTCTTTTATATTTCAGAGGGCCAGAACTTAAAAGCTACTGCAGATAAAAATTTGAAAATTTTGATTTTTTTTACCATTTCTCTGGACACATTAAGAGCCAAATATGAAAAAATCCCAAAGCGTAATTTATTTTTTCATTGGATCCCTTGACATAAACAGGTTCCTCTTTCTCTATCCTCTATATTTTAAAATAAAATAAGCTTTACTTAAAAATATATCAATTTTGATCTTAACATACTCCTCAAGCCAAAGTTGCTGATGGCCAATGATTGAGCCTGGCCTGCATATCCTGATCCAAGCAATAGTTTCACAAGCACTGAAGTGATAGTGTTTCATAATGTAGCAGCCAATTAGTGAACCTGTTCGACCAAGACCAGCTGAAAGAAATAATTTATTTTAGTAGACATGATAAAATTAATTAATTAAATTAGGTGAAAGGTTATCTAACTAGAAACACAAAACAATATAGTACAGTACAGTAAATATATAAAACTTAAAATTCATAATTTATAACTAAATTAGGCTGTAGTTAATAAATATACTTTTTAATTTATTTTCACACCAATTGCAATCATGAAAAACCATAAGTTTAGTATGAGTGAACAAAAGTCCTTTTCATATATATATTTTGAATATGATACACTCAATGACATTCCTCCTCTCCTTTCCCTGCCCAAATTCTAAGTTAATTGTCTTACACGAATGAAAAATCGTTCTTGAAATAAATAATTAGTATAAATTTATATATTAATTACTTTTAATGAAAATATGGGAATTTTAAATCAAAATAGCCTTATGCCATGGGCAAGATCGCTGAACCTTAATGTGTTACCAATTCCAATAGATTCAAAAATACAAAGACAATGTGCACACACAGCATAATGTTGAAGGCATCGAGGAAAGAGTAAGAGGTGAGAATTTTGAGGGAGTGAAAAAGGGAAGAGCTGGCAGCAAAAATAATTAGGACTGTCTATCACATTGTCAGTTAACATGCCTTCATAATTAGTCAATTTGGCCACGATAAGAATGTCAAAAGTTTCACACGTGTACACATTTTTTACCATGAAAGGTAGCAAGCTTATCTTAATTATTTTTGTAATGTTGCAGCTTATATGATTAGGCGTTAGTGAATCCTATAAAGGTAAAATTATAAGCTTTAGTCTAAACAGAGTGTACAACTGAGTTGAAAGTTTCAGTTACTTCGAGCAATAGTAAATTTAAGTCTTTACTGCATGGATATAAAAATGTACTAGACAATTATTATGTAGAATCAAACTGTAGACTGCTACAACTGATAATATTGGAATCCTTTCATTAACAACTTAACTAAATCTAGCCAAGCACCATCAAACATCAACCAAATATAGTTTCAAGATAGTTTCTACAATATTACCCTCCTGTCTAGATTTCCTATAAATAAATATGCATCATGTGCTGCTAACTATGTAGTACAGCTCGATCAAGAAAAAGGAAATTACAAACAGACTACTTTGAAGGAAAACCGAGAATATAAAGCAATTATAAACAGTCAACAATTTGTTTTAATTACCAGTGAACATCCAAAATGTCAGCTGGTATCATTTCCTTTCTCTAATTTTCAATCCTTTCCAATTATTTTGAAAAGGGCTCTACTAATAATGGGATTTTAAATAGATAAAATACATTTTTATCATCTTTAATATGCACCTTTACAATGGACAGCAATACCTCCGGTTGCACTTTCTGCAATGGCAAGGAACTGCTTTAAAATAGCATCACTGGGTGTGCTTCCATCGATGAAAAATAAGTCTTTGTGATCAAAGCCACCTTCCACAAATCGAGCCGCATCATAAATCTTCTTGTTAAGCCTTACAATGGTGCTAACATTATTTCTTCTGAAGTATGCAAAATAAGACTCAGGGGCATGCAGAGGATAGCCTGAAACCATTTAACAATTACCTAGTAGATAGTTTACAAACAGATTAAAAGCCTGTTATAATTAATCAGAAAATAATCTTTGGGGCATGCCACACAACAGGTTACGCAGATTTTATTTTAGTGTTAAGCGTTTTTCATAAAATATTATCTCTCTGGATTATTAAAAAGAAAACAAAAATTAGATGTTTGAAGTCTAAAATCAGACCTGGAACCAAAGAAGAATAAATTGTCAAAATTTGTTGTACCAACATATCTATATGTGACTTTTTGCATTTCTACTTTGGGTAAAGAACCATCGGTTTAAAATGTATTTATTTTATTAGTTGTTTTTATGGTGAAGATATTTATAAACTTCATCATGTTTAAAGAAAATTGCCCTAAAGTTCATGAACATTGCAAATTTTATCAACTAATCTAAATATTGATGGATGCTCTTTTCTAATACTTTTAAATTCTAGCTGGGCCTTTAACAGAGTGGATTTCGACTGACTTTTAAATACAGCTTTTTCTAATATATGTTCAATAGTTCAATAGTGGTATTCTTTTAAGCTGTTCTTAAAATAAATGTTTGAGATTTATTGAGAATGTCCAGGTTGTAATGGTATAATAATCAACCAAATTAAATCATATTCAATTATTATCAGGGTACATACAATTATGTCAAGTAAAACTTTATCTTCTATTCCCGTCAAACAAACAATAGAATAGAATTCCAGCATAGTTCCCAGTTTTTCTAAAATAAGCTATTTTCCTTTTCTTGATATTTTCAGTTGTGAAACTTTGAAAATATGTTATTTTATTAAAATATGTTTGTATTATTATTAATATTAATATTATTATTATTATTAGCACCACGTCTTACTACCCATCCGGGTTATACGCACTTATGCTAATGTGTAATGGTTGAGTGATTGTGAGATGAAATGGAGGACCTACAGTTTAACATGGAATCTGAACCACGGTGGAGGCCTGGCATTCCACACATTCACAAGTTGTGATTAATACACGTCTTGTCAGAGGTGAAAGAAGGGTTTGGCAATCATATAAATCTGTGCCGGGACTGAGGATTGAGTCCCGGACCCCAGCACAGAAGTCTGAAACCTTACTCCTAGACCGCCAGGTCGCCCAAATATTTTTGTAAAAGGTATGCCAAGCCAACAGCCAAATTTTAATACTAGAGTAATTTATTTGAACCTTTCATGGTTTTTATGTTACAGAATAAATGCAAGTATTAGCATTTCTTCTGTCCAATAACAATATTTTTATAAGAGCTTGAATTCCATTAAAAATTTGCTTTCGTTTCATCTTGGTTGAGGATTAGCTTCTGCAACTAAGAATGAAAAGTAACACCAATGATAGCAAGAATCAAAGGGTTACTGGCTGGGGCTTTGTATGGTAATTTTTTACAATAGTGGGAATGTGGCAAAAAGGACCATCATCATTGAAAATATAAAAGCTTAAAGATGTTCAAATTTTTCCATGGACTGAATAATTGTTATTTTTTCTAGTTAGGGAAGTAAATAGAAATTACTGAAATTACAGTCTTAATCAAAATGTTTGTACTGTAACTGGTGTTCAGAGTTTATTTTGAGTTAGGAATAGAGCAAAGTTTTAAACTTTAGTGAAAAGTGACTAAGTGATGCACATATTGCCTAAAGTTATTTATTGGGATAGAGATGTTGATTATTTTGCTCATACCATAATCCCTCTTTGCCTTATCAGCAATCATTTAATAAAAAGCCTAAAGGTAATTTTTCTTACCGTTTTCAATTTTACTTTTTGCGTGTGGTCCACAGAAAGCAATAAACTTCTGAGGTACAATCCAATTTAAGTCGCCATTTTCAACTCGCTGTAACATAAGATACAAACTTATCTTATTTATTGTATGAAAACGCATTGCACTTTAGCAAATAAATGTGATAATTGATGATGATATGTTATGAATTCATCCAAAATAAAACCCATTACTTGAGTGTCTCATTGAGCCTGCATAGAAATAAAAAAAGTTAGAGGATTGCAAAGAGAAAAATAAATTCTGAAAGAGAATGAGAAGTTTTGATTAATTAGCTGCACACAACATAAAACATAGCATAAAAGAATTCACCATTTAAAAATATATTTTTTGGAAAATGTTTATTTAACTTAATTTTAAATTACATAAGAGATAAGTTTGAAATGTGGAGGTTTTAGAAAATACTATTTAAAATAATTAGCAAAATATTTTTAATTGATTAATGAAGTTCAAAAAAAATTAAAAGTATGGTTCAAATAGTAGGGTTAATCAGAAATATATACATTTCATACAAAATATTTTATTTAATTAAGCAAAGAGCAAGTAGCAATAGAAATTCTAATGTTGTGTGCCAACTGTAACAACACCATTATAGAGTTATTGTTTTATTGACTTTTATGTTAATTCTATGAGTACTAAACTGATAGTATAGTTTTTGTATTATAGTGAGTGGTAAAAGTGTTTAGCCATAGCCGTAGGCCTAAGGTTTACAGAATTACTTCTAGAGCGATATTCAAGATACCATTTAGGTGTACACAGCCCGCACCAGTACTGCACCAGTAATGCTCAATCCAGAAATGGGCTTCATGTATAAATTCTATCAGCCCAGTGAAATTGCACAAATGAAATTCTGGTTATCATAAAACTACTTATTTTGGTGAATAAGCATCTCCTAGAGGTGATATTGGACAGTTAGGAGATAAAACATGGCTGTATTCTTCAACATGTGCCGAGGTAAAGGAATGATATTCACAAACCTTGATCTCTGTAAACTATACCTAGCAGTGACAGCGAGGTAGACCTAGTGTCCAGACTATAGAAGACTTTGATGGCAACGCTTGGGGAAACAATTCAGCCAGGATTAGGTTTGGTTGGTAAACTTTGTACTGTATTTTCATACTCTTAGCGCTATATATGGCCATCACCTTGTGTGCCTTACTCGAGAGGTTAAAAGAGACCTGAGATGGAGGTTGGAAACAGTCTTTTAAGAACGAGGAGGAAATAACACAAGTAAAGAAACAAGATATTTCTATGGAAAAATACATTGTGAAACCAGACAAACAATTGGAAGTAATAGTGAATGTGCAAAAAGTGAAACACATTCGGCCACAGAATTCCGCTAAACAGGACAATGTTATTTATAAGCATTGCTTTCACAATACACAGGGACTTTATGAAATTAGAGGGTATCAGGATTAGGCCCTATACACCTATCTAAATGAGTCTTGAGTTCACTTTCATACCAATGTGACATTTAAGAATGTATATAAATGTGAGTCTCTTTTTCAGTTAACAAGAATTAAAGGTGCTACTAAGAGGCCTTTAATCAACACCACTGACACCATTAACTTTGAAAGACAACACTCTGAAGGTGGCCAAGAACCGGAGAGATGAGAGACTTTAAGGCCTTCTATTCATAAACACACCCAACTTAATGGAAGTACCAAACTGACCAATAGACATTAAAGGTATATTTGGCAACAGTAGTCAGTAGCAGAGTTAGCCAGCATTCAAAAGGCACACAAATGACACAACAAGAGGCTGACATGATTACAATAACAATGAGAGTACTGAGAGGAACCTTCTGTGTAACAATCCACAATTCCACATTAAACACCCCAGACTTGTAGCATTTAGTATACTACAATGTATGCCATGCTAAGATGTATGCTGAAAATAAAGACACTTCCTAGTGAATAGCATCTATACACCCTTTGTCTGGAAGCCTGTCAAACATTCTAGACGATTTGTGGATGTTATAAATGTGTCAAAAACCTTCAATCAAATTTTTTCAAGCATAGTAGAAGGCCATAGGCAGAATCACACAGCGATACTTCCATGGTTCAAGGTATGGGTTGGGGCACCATGCCATCATGTCACGCCCCTCCCAACTGTGAACAATATTATGTGTCTAAATTAATTTGATGGATATAAGTGAGGTAAAAACTCAAACAAATTTGGGTGAGGAATTAAATAAACAACTATTACATTTTTTTCAATCAACCAAAACCACCCCCACTTGTTCAGCTTAGGCCCAGCAAAATGCCAAGATTATAAGCTCAAAATTTTCAACCTAAAGTGTAACCAGTATATAGAATTATCTTCTGAAATCACTTTTCAGTATTAGCAATAACGATGGGTTTCACAAAACATATAACATCCGCTAAGATCATCCCATCCCCTACCTAAGTTTCTAGTATTCTTAAAATAATACTTTGTTAGTAATACAAGGCTACTAAATAACAAGAATGCACACAGATCACAATCTCGTAATGCATTGTCCTGTAGCTTGGGCCGTTGGTCTACTAGTTCGATCCCATCCATAGTGTGCTCACATACTTCTATACACAACACTAGTCCTGATCTGAAGACTTGTTCTATTATTAAAAACTAAAAACATTACTGCCTGTCAAGGAATGAACCAGTGACACTCTTCGCCCACAATTTAATACAAGCACAGAGCCATCTCATGGGGAGTGCCGCGTACCTCTATCATATCATTATGTGCATGGCACAGTATAAAAAATGTAGGTCACAGTTTAGTAAGTATGAATATACATTTATGTTCATATTTTCATCCTAGAAGTATGCATGTAAATATATGTTTTTATGTTTGTCTAAATTAGTATGACCGTAAATAAACGTTCAAAAATGTTTACGCTTTGCTGCTATCTATGTGATGTTAAAGGAACTATATCTGAATATTTACCGATTTAATTAATTGGAATAGATGGCTATACTGTCCATTACAGAGTAATTAGTCTATCTTACTTTTTTAGCACCATGTCTTACTACCCATTCATGTTATATGCTTATGTACTAATTACGGTAATGGTTTTAGGGATAAGGAAGGTTATATTAATAGGAAGTGTACACATATTTGAGTGGAGGGAAGGTGGAAAAATATTATGGAAAAACCATCCTCAATACACTTCACCAAGATTCGAACGTCGATCTTACAGTCATCGACAGTCCAGCCTATTGCAAGAGTAGCGCTTTAGACACGCGGCCACCGAAGTGGGTAGTTTCTCTTGTTGTCTGGTGATGTTTTTCTTTAATAGGTATTGTAATTTTGACTGCGTGACTGGCAGTCACAATTGCTTGGTTGACTGACTAGCTTCTCTATTGTAGTCCTATGTAGACTCAGTCTATATTAAGAACGATATCAAACAAGAATAAACTCCCCACAATCACAAACTGTTCATGTACTTACCAATTGTATCTTCTGGCTATAACAACCTTCAAGACTGGAGTAAACACCTCGCGTCCTAAATCGAAGAGCGGGTAGATCAAGCCATCGTGCGCCAACAGCTGAGGTTCCGAGCGGACAAGTCAAATCGATCTTTTCGGAACTAGCCGAGAACAACAACTAACTGAAACTATCCAGGGGTCCGGCGTGCAAGATGAAACCAACCATCAATTCATCGCATGATGTCTGTACGTCACATGCACCAGTCAAACAGATCTATATCACCACTGCAGTGCGTGTTGGAGACAGCCCACCAATCCTAGCCTGATCAAGGACTATGTGCTCGTCTGCATGCTTCAAAAATAACCATTGAAAGCCACCGATCAATGTGAACATTCTCCCCTTCCAACCCTAAGCGACTAGAAATACTAGTTAAACCTTGCGGTTCTTAAACTTAGTGACCATTATTTGTACAACACTTCAGGAGAAGTCATGTCTTAAACATTTATATTCATCGCCATCTGCAGAAGTCCTGTCTTGGACAATTTACAGGATGATTATGTATTGTGTTACATTACCTCATCGAAGTTAATTTAATAGACTTGAATTATGGCTAATTCAATCTTGAATTAATGTAATGTAATTTTTTTGGAATAAGCCAAAATAAGCAACGTAAATTACTTACTAAAAGTTTTTTTATTTAAACTAAATTTAATTATGAGACAGTTAATTCATTTTGCCGCCACTTTGGTGTTAGTGTCAGTGAAATCCCTAAATATTAGATTGCCCCATTTATTAACTTATTTTGTTAGAAGTATTTAATTTAAATTGACAGAGTTTTGCACACTAAGTAAATGTAAATTCCTCCTTTTTTTTATAATGTTTTCT
>CABFWB010002390.1:3861-47504 GCA_902151455.1 Timema bartmani
GGGGAAGGGGGTGGAGGAAAAACCCTCAAAACCCCCCCCCCCCCCCAAAAAAAGGATGGAAGCAATAATTAAAGGAGGAAGAATGGTGGAAGGATAAAGGAAGATGGAAGCATTCGACTAAACTGACCCAGCCACAGGCTGGAAACAGTTGATGACTATGATGAGTCAATGTCTACACTCTTAGCTTATCGGAGTCTTATAATCTCCCCAACATATACAACCCAAATTATGTTTTACAACACCTTACATTGATTCATCGGAGATTCAATGGTAAACAAATTTATTAACATATTTTGTTGGGTGCTTCATCACGAGCTACCTCTTCGCCCCCCTCCCCTCCTCGTGAATAATAATAATATTAATAGTAATAGAACTCCAGTTACTTCCCTGACAGCTATATCTCTAGAGCCAATCTCACAACAGACTATAAGGGATTTTAGAAACAAGACTACGACCAGAAAACTTATCGAAATAAGGCTTATTGCATCCTTCACTTAACAACATTGAAATTGGAATCAGATTAATAGGGTTTTTTCATATAGATTTTTGGTTTTAATCTGGTAAAACTCTTTCAATTGTTCTAAATTCCGCTGAACTTTTAAAATAGTAGAATACAGTAAACCACACTACGATACGACCTCTGGTTCTAGTTGTAGCCTACTACCTACCTAAGTTAGGTGTTAGCCATGGAGTGAGATGGGATCTTAAGACGCCTGGTTAGAGCTGTATTACCTGTATAATCTACGTGCTATCTATGTGTTGAGATGTGCTCATCAGTTAGTTTGTAGAAAGGTGATGGTAGATCCCAAAGCAAGAGTCCTATGAGCCCGTTTGTCTCTGCCACAGATTGACTCCTCCCTACCTGTACGTGCTGGGTATCGTGGCACTGACCGCCAAATGGTTCAGAGACCACACAGTTACAGAGATGCCTGCTATGGACCATGTCAACTGCGACAAATACTGGTGGCGCAACGCGCTCTATATCAACACATTCTTCACCTTCAGGGAGAGGGTGAGTTCTGAGTCACTAGTAGCTCTATATCAACACTTTATACACCTTCAAGGAAAGGGTGAGTTCTGAGTCACTGGAGGTTCTATATCAACACTTTATACACCTTCAAGGAGAGGGTGAGTTCTGAGTCACTGGTGGTTCTATATCAACACCTTATTCATCATTGAGGAGAGAGTGCGTTCTAATAACTCACCTGAGTGAAACTTGGTTCAACTAATCTGATATTCTTACGAATAAACATTTAGAGCACCTTTTAGAAAATAAAAAACATACGTCTTGCGTTCAAGAACTATAACATCTTACTATATCATTACTGTTATTTTATATATGTTGATAATATCTTTTAAAAGTGTGGATTGCAGATCATATTACTTTAATCATGAATGTATAAAAGTAGATATAGTAACATTATTATACTTGTCTGATATATGTATATTATTTAAAAATTGGGATATAGCTAACATTCTTGAAGAGTTTGCTGAGGAAAATATATTAGGAGTCCATTCTATTCAGGAGGTCATAGCACTTATAGCAAGGTGCATGATGTTCAAATACAACATTGGTACTAAAATAATTGTAGTAAGTATTAATTCATTAGATGTATAACTTGGGGCCGACCATAAATGATGTTGACTAATATATTAAGTAAATATATATATATGTATAAATATAAAAATATTTGGTTCAAAAAGGGATGAAGATAATGGAGAGTGGACAAGGTTACGTGGTGATGAGTTATATACATTATTAGGGAACTCTTGTTTATCAGGTTATGGTGGGCAGGACATGCAGCATGAATGGAATACTCTAGAACCGTATTCAGGGTATTGAATGGCCGACCTAATGGGAAGAGGCCATTGGTAAGACCTAGACGCAGATGGGAGGATAACATTAGAATGTATCTGAAAGAGATAGGGTGTAATGAGGTGGACTGGATAGAACTCGATAGGGATAGGTTCCGTACATTTGTAAGTGTGACAGTGAACTTTTGAGTTCCTAGTGCCATAGAGTAAGATATATCAGTGTATATGTTTGTTTTTCCAGTGCATGGGTTGGAGCTGGTACTTGTCAAATGACACCCAGTTCTACGTGGTGGGTGTCACTATCCTGATGATCTCAGTTAAGTAAGGAACACCAAAGCTTCATCTAGTAGTTATGTTTTTTATAACACTTGAAAGAGGAAATGTGATATATTGTTTTGACAGCAAAAGTACACATTTTGTGACAAATGAGGCCTTCGTTAGCAACTTTTACTCATTTTCAAAGTTGGGTTGGATAATAATAAGTAACCATGCTAAATCTCAATCATTTCTAGATATTATATTATTATTATTAATTTCTTCAACTCTTGATGTGAAACATAGGGCCACAAGCAAAGCTTCGCTATGCCTGCTATTTCTTGTTGCAATTTCTGTGATATTTTAATTTCAAGTGGAATGGTCTATCACCCCCCTCTCCTGTGGAACTCTAAGAGCAGGCTGACAACACATTACCGATTAATCTAAAGTGTCGGACTTTTAAAAATTAAGCTAGTGCATGTAAGTTTTTATGTAAAATTATGTGAACTTCAATGTACTTCGATGAACGTTCATAACGATCGTCCCTTGAATTTTGTCAGGCACTTCTGGCTTGCCGCGTCAACCCTCGTGGTGTTCATGCTTGGTGCCTGGACCACGACCGCTCTTGTCACCATCAGCACCAACCACAGGCCCAGGTGAGAGGAGAAACATTCTATAATCAGTCGATAGTTTCAGGGCAATACAGCTGAACATTAATGCCTCCTATTTATCTATCATCAGATAAACACAAGTAGGAGTACAAACTAGTATGCGTTCTCTAGACTTTCCCCGGCTAAGTTTCCAACCTTTTCCACTAGAAGGCTCTGAATTACGTTCGTAAACATGGTGGAGTGTAACATCTTGGAATGTAACATGTATTTGCTACTAAACTATCCAAATTTATGTTTTTCTTCCACTTTGTAAATATTTAAATCTTTTACTTTCAAACCAGGCTAAGAATGGCTACACTGTGGAAGAAACAGCTTGCAGTGATCGAGCTCCTAACTGTATAAAAAAAACTGCCTCCGATTGACATTCTTTGGCAAATGACGATTGTTTGTAGAGAAGAATGTGTAGACATAAGGAATGTTCGACGTTGGTATGCACGTGGTCGTGATGAAAAGCTCAAAAGGGACCACATTCAACCTGAGTGACAGACAACGGAATGGAAGGCCCACGAACCGACACCAATGAGGATCACCGGAATCGTGTGGATGAATTCATTAAACAGAATCAACGTGTTTCTCAACAAGAACTGGTGGACCAACCTGGCATTTCATGTGATTGATTGCGGATATTGATTACAGATCTGGGCTATGGAAAGTTGTGCGTCCTATGGTACCTCAAATGCTCACTTCCTAAATGAAACATAAGCGGGTGGACATTAGCCAACAGTTTTTTGCTGCGCTATGGATGTAAAGGCAATGAATCCCTGAATAACATCGTCATGGGAGCTGAAATCTGGGTGCATCATTTACAGACGGAGAACAAAAAAAATAACCATGGAGTACCATCCACAAAGGAACGTAGGCACCATAAATACTCAATAATGCAAAGTTGGTGGGTAAGTCATGGTCACGGTTTTCTGGGATGTTAGAGGTGTGATGCATTCATGCCTAGAGGCACAATCATCAATTATGAAAGTTACTGTGAAACGCTGAGAAAACTGAAAGCACGACTTGGGAGAGATCGTCCTCACATTAAGCAGCCTCTCCTTCAATACGACCTCATACATGCGTGAGATCAACTGAGGATGTTCGACGCCTTGGTTTCACAGTTAGACTCCGTACAGCCCAGGCTTGGCTCAGCCAGATCTTTGATTCCTTTCTAAAATTTAAAGGAAGATCTTCGAGGGCATCACTTCAGGTCAAATGGTGAAGTCAAGTCAGAGGTGAAGATGTGATTACATCATCAAGATGTGCAATTAAAACGTGACGGAATCATGACACTAGTAGGACGTTGGCAAAAGTGTGTTGGTCACAAGGGTGACTATATGGAAAAATAACTGTATAGAGTTGAACAGTAAAGTACCATAAAGCTAACTGTTTTGGTTGTATTCGAATAGATACACCCCTTTCCTTGCAAAAAAAAATGCAAGGGGGCATAGCTTTTCAGCAGCCCATTATACATCTTGGAATGTAACATGTATTTGCTACTAAACTATCCAAATTTATGTTTTTCTTCCCCTTTGTAAATAGTTCAATCTTTTACTTTCAAACCAGGCTGAGAACGGCTACACAGGAGGACAGTGGTTGTTTTGTTAGATATTTCCACTAATAAACTATCAACGTCTGTCTTGGTACCATTGCCAACATAAGAGTTAATCGGACAAAGCTGCTAACACCGCCTGATAAATACGAGCATATATGTGTATCCTAAGGGTTTATAAGCTGAGCCAATGAGCCCGTTGTGATGCGCCCTCTGAGTATTGTGGCTTGAGGCTTATACTGTGTACACGGGGGTGGGCGGGGGGGGGATTGTTGTTGCCTTTGGGGAAAACATCTTAGCGTTTTGAATTGTGAAAGAGGTTGGTTCGGTGTGCAGCATCCAGGAGCCGTTCGCCCAGTATGACGAGCTGTACGACAAGCCGTGGACCAGGATAGGACCTTACCTGGTGGGGATGAGCGTCGGTTATCTGCTATTCAGGAGCAACTGCACCATTAGTATCAACAAGGTAGGGTGGTTCTTTTCACTGAGGTATTACAAGATAATCTGATGCTCAGGCCAAACAGCACCATTAGTACCAACAAGGTAGGCTGGTTCTTCCAACTGAGATATTACAAGATAATCTGATGTACAGGCCAAACAGCACCATCAGTACCAACAAGGTAGGGTGGTTCTTTTCAATGAGGTATTACAAGATAACCTGATGTATATAGGCCAAACTCCACCCTCAGGATCAAAAAGGTAGGACGGTTCTTCCGACTGAGGAATTTCCATCAAAGAGCTAAATATCCCAAAACATTTCAATCCCAGTTTTTAGAATTTTTTATTGTTCTTGACGTGGTGTATGCTCGGTCTGTCCCCAGTATGTGGTGCTACTAGGCTGGACCCTGGCCCTCACATGCACCTCGTGTGTGGTGTACGGGCTCTATTTCGTGGAACTGACGACTGTAACGTCAGCGGCGTATGTGTCGCTCAGTCACACGGTCTGGGCATGCGCAATGGCGTGGATCCTCGTGGCGTGCTGCACAGGACATGGAGGTGAGCAAAGGTCACCAGGGATAAACTAATAATTGTGTGTGTTTGCCCAAATTTGGAATGTCGGGCACGTCTATGCCCAGTAGCTCAAATCCTTACCACTTCTCACACACATCTTAATTTGATTTTTATCAGAGTGTCCTACAACCTGTTAAGGCTATTCACATATACTTCATTCACGGTAGGAATTACTCTCCAAAAGGTCTTTTTTCCTACCAGAATCCTACTATACAATAGCTTTCTGGTAGGGAAAAAGGCCTTTCAGAAAACAATTCCTACGCTGAACAGACTTTACATTATAATTACTATAGTAAGGTAGAGATGAGGAAGGAAGCATTTTATAGGTGATCTACCCAAGTTCGCGTGGAAGGAGTGCGGGAAACCATTTAGGGAAAACCACCCTTGGTGGAACCTACTGGGATTCGAACCCCGATCTTTCCCGTCATCAGCAGGTCAGTCTAGCGTGAGAGCAACGCCTTACACCATTCATCCACTTAAGAGGGTCAGACTAATCTTAACATATTTTTAAGATAGGAGGAATCGATTTAATAAAAACCACCCTCAGTATACCCGGTTGAGATTCGAACTAAGCTCACCATCAAACCAGAGATGGACGATCAGTTCCCGTGTCCACTGATTCAATAAGTTTGTGTGAACATGACTCATGAACTAGAATAAAGCGTCTGTTATCTTGTGCTATGTTATGTGAACATGACTCATGAACTAGAATAAAGCGTCTGTTATCTTGTGCTATGGTATGTGAACATGACTCATGAACTAGAATAAAGCGTCTGTTATATTGTCCTAGGTTATGTGAACGCCGTGCTGAGCTGGCGCTACCTGTTCCCGCTGAGCCGACTCTCCTACTGCGCCTACCTGGTGCATCCAGTTCTCATGCGCTCTGCCGTCCTCAACTACGACAGCTCCATACACATCACCCGGGACATTGTGGTGGGTCATTTCTAGAATTGGAAGAAAAGTATCGATGCTTTAATCATTTCTTCCTTCACCTCTGACAAGACGTGTATTAATCACAACTTGTGAATGTGTGGAATGCCAGGCCTCCACCGTGGTTCGGATCCCACGTTAAACTGTAGGTCCTCCATTTCATCTCACAATCACCCTACCATTACACATTAGCGTAAATGCATACAACCCGAACGGGTAGTAAGATGCGGTGCTAATAATAATATTAATAATAATTGTTGCTTGGATCACATCTTACTGCCAGTTCAGGTTATCCACTTTATTTGTTTCTCTTGGTTGTATAGCTCATTTATACAGTTTAAATAAAGGCGAATGCTGATGCACTTTCTTAAACTACATATTTGCCTTATGTTACTGGTTGCAAATTGTAGCTAGATTTAATGAGCATTAATATAATAAAATAAACAATAAGTTTTATGTTAAACATATGTTTTGAATACATACTTAAGAAGCTCAGTTATTCTTCTAATAAAAATGTAACTAAATTTAATTCATTAATATATTTTTCAAACGGTCGCTACTCCTCCTTCCGTGGGCTTAATTGTCAGGATGGTTTAGTAGAACGGGTAGGCAGTTACAAATAATTGTGGGGTTCATTTCTTATAATGTCGGTTTTAGAACTATTTGGAAGAGTTTATACAGAGGTCCTCGTTCTGTCAATGTCCTACTCAGCTGTTCCATGTCCTGACCTATATTTAGTGCTATAGCTCTGACTGGTCTTGAACACACGGCCACCCGATGTTCCGTGTTTGTTATCAAACTCTGACTTCTAAGAGGGGTCGGGGCGTCCTCCGTCGTACAGAACAGGGTCTCAAGCTGTTATATATTCTCCCCAAAAAGTTGGTTAAACTTGATAGATGAGCATGCAGAGCATTTCAGAGTAGCCCCTTTACAACTGGCGTCCTTCTGCCACCTCCCTCTCCACAAAAGGTCTAAAAACTCTCTGTTACACACCAAAAAAGGAGGGGTGTTTCCCCTAAGTTACTAGTTTTGACAATACTTTGTGTTATGCTAATTGGCAAAACAATCTCTGTTTTTTAAAAACATGACCTGATACGAACACGTGACTGCTGATTCAGGACAGTTGAAATTATGAGTTCTTGGGCTTACGTCATCCTTGCATGTTCTAGATTGATTAAGGCTGCATGCTATGAAAAAACTAAAATAAAAATTAAATAGTTCAATGAAAATGAAATAAATCTTTCTCAAGCCAAACACATTATGGTGGTCTTTATCACGTACAAAATAGTTTAATGTATTTTGTATTTTTAATGTATTATTGTTAATACTTGTTTCATGTTATGTTTTCTCTTTAAGTTTATCTGGTATTTTGGCTTCGTCCTCTCATCCTACGCAGTAGCCTTTCTACTATCTTTGGCTTTCGAAGCTCCTGTCATATCTATATTCAAGATAGCGAATTCTCCGAGGAGGAGCTAACATCACACAACCTACTGCCTCCTGGTATCACCTTTGTTTACATCTGTCCGGAACCAAAATGCTCAACATAAATGGAAACTACTGTCAAATCTTCATATGAATGTCCTTATTTGACAGCTAGACATGCTACGGGGTATATTTTCACGTGTTCATACGTCAAAACATGTGATATGCAGATGTCACTTTTGATATATATTAACAATAAGTATAAAATAACACTAATAATTTAGTAAAATTATATTAATATTTACTGAAAAGAACCATACTTGTATTTTGTAAAGGTTTCTTCCTACCAAAATCAGAGTGTACTTCTTCTATGATGGGTGTAATGTATTCACGGTCAAGGTGGCCCCCCTCTGTCAGCGAGAAATGGCCGCACAGACATTCAGATCTAAAGTAATATTTAGTTCTACGATGCGTTATTTCAAAATATGGTTCACGTCCAAATAAAGTTGGGAGATTCCAACAGGACTCTTTTCCCTCGACAGCCATATAGTCTGAGTTTTATTAATACAAAAAAAAAAAAGAAGTGTGAAAATGTGACATTAGATCATTTAAAACGACTTTCCAAGCGGAGCTATACAGAGCTATTAGAGGCTTGATTAAAAATAAGGGGGGGGGGGCGGGCCCTAGATTTAACCTTCCTCTAACAAATACAGTAATTCTATTATTAGCTCACTGCGGAAAAATTCAAGATATTTGTGAACTAGCAGCGAGCTTTCCTCTTTACCTTGAGATAACAAGTATCGTAGTTTTCTTTCCCCTCTTTCTTATTGGCATTACAAAGTGTGGTTGTAGGTGAAGGGTGAAAGGTAATGTAAAATTATACATAATATAAAAGTAGTTCCATCAAACGACACAGACCATTGTATTTCAAGCCGTATGGCCTGAAAGCCATTGATACCGTCTCACTGACCGAGGCGCCCGCCTTAAGCTTTCTTGGAAGTATTCCCTTAGTGGTATCGGTGACGTATCATTGGACTGTAACTCTTTAAGTTACCAATGGTAACCTTATCGATATGAGAGTGTCTCATCATTTACACTGTGGAACAACTGTTTAACGTTTAAACATTCCGTCTACCCTGAAAGGCAACTAAACTTGCTTTATCCCACGATGGTTTAGCTTATAAACTAGCGTCGTGAAACAATTTCAGTCACAGTAAGATATAATTTGCTTTGTAAACGAGGCAATAGTACTGATTTGGACCCCTCTCATATATGTAAAAAAAAAGTCATGGATGAAGGTATTTTTCTTCAATATACTGTATGTAAAATATCCTTTTAAGACTTCATCCATGGAGAATCACGCGTTTTCAGAAATAATATCAATGTAATAATCTTTTTTTTCTTTCAAAAATCAACTCCATAGCGTTTACCAGAAAGCAAGTGATGCTAGCTCTCTACACCCAATAGGAAGCTAGCCTTCACAACACCTATCGCCAGAACTCTTTCTATTAGTTGGTTTTGACACTGTTGACATGGGGTCCAAGAGGCAAGGGGTAGGTAGTCTAATATATAAGCTGTTTGTGCATATGAACACACAGTGTGCCACTAACTTAAATACAGAGAGTACACAGAGAATAATCTGTAGTTCAACGAAAATTGTATTATTTTACATAATATCTTCGTACCGGAGGTATAATCATCTTAATAAACCGTGTGGAACATCAAAAGTCTTGTTTATTTAATATCGTTATAGATAGTGTCCAATCACAGGGCACTATCACGATTAAAATCCGTACCACTTTAATTAGTGCTCGATCACGGCGCAAATATCAGCTAAGTAAACGGTTATCATTTTAACTGGCGCTCGATCACGGGACTATAAATACAAATAATATCTCAATAAAAACCGTAACGTTTTAAGTCTTACCTTAATTGATTCTACTATGGTGTAGCTTATAAGATAACGTCATGCAATAATATCAGTCAAGATAAGACTTCTAATTAGCTGGGTAAATGGAGTATGTAAAGTACATAATCCTATGTAAACATTACAATTTTGAAATAAAACACTTGTTTGATTAACTCGTCTATTTTTTCCCCTCCCAATTATGTAATAAGTTTATCTCGCCCACAAATAACATGATACTTATGGTGATTAAATATTATGACAGTCGTTAATTACTCTTTCTTCCTGAAGCATGTTTAAAGTTCGGCCGCGGATTTTTAATTGAAAACAAGTTCTTCATTCCTAACAGTACGTGAAAGAGAAAAATATCAAACGAGATATACTTTGTAACACAGGTAATTGTACCAAAGCTGTATATAAAACCTGGATAAATTTCATGCCTCAGAAAGTTCAGCAGTTAGATCGTTTTGGAGAATGTTCCATCGACAACGCGCATGCGCAAGCCAGCTTTATCTGGAGATGTTTAAATATAATTCAGGTATCCAGGCGGAAAGTATTAAATTGATTAGTAAAATGATTGAAGTGAGCTTTTCTCATTCAAATAAGGACTTTATTAAGAATTAATTATTAGAGTGTTTGACATATTTCTGCTGAGACAAGATTTTTTTTTATTAGTAAGATTGCATGGAGGGAGAGTGTAAAACCATTTAGAATAAAACACCTTCATTACACCCTAACGTGGGGTCGAACCCCGATATTCCCGTCATCGGAAGTATATTCTATTGTGAGAGTGACGCCTTAGACCATGCGGCCACAGTAGTGGGGGCAAGGGATTATTGATTAAGTTGTATTAATATTTTTTTTAGTACCGCGTCTTACTACCCGCTCAACTTATACGCTTATGTACTAATTACACTAATGGTTTAAGGGATTAGAAAGGCTATATTTAGAGAAAGTGAACCCACATTTGCGTGGAGAGAGAGAGAGAGAGGAAAACCAATTTTGAAAAACCACCCTTAGTACAGCTGACCAAGATTCGAATCTCAACCTCCCCGTCATTGATGGTCTAGTCTACTGTTAGAGCAGCACCTTATACCGCGTGGCCACCGCAGGTGTACCATTAATTGATTTATGTGCCAGGAAATTAAGCCTAATATAAAGTATACTACAATACAATTTATTACGATTTTCTGTAGAGCTAAATATATATAATGTATAGTCATTGTATCAATAACAGTGTTAACGTATTACATTTAATACGACAATAAAACATGTGAAAATAACACAAGTTTAAATATCGTGATTGTATATGGAACATAATATCTGAATAAAAATAATTTAATTTAATTTCAGATAGTTTTGAAATACGATTTGATTAAAACATCAATGTTTTGTTGTAAGTAAAGCATCTCAATATGTTGTATCATTAGTTCCTTTGCCCAAAGGTCGTAGTCTCTAGTTCCATAATGAATTCAGTTGTTCAACATTTGGACAGGATTTAACATCAAAACGATCTCAGTGGAGCAAACTAGAAGATAACATTTAGTTTGTATTTTAGTTTGGAGGTTAAGGGTCTAGGCTACCCGCATCAATGGGCATGGAGACTAAATGTTAAGATAATATATTATGGATTGCCGGTAACAAGGAGGTCGGTATTTGAATTCCGGTCGTCTACACTGAAGGTGTTGTTTTTTTCCTAAATGATTTACCAATTTTCCTTCACGCAAAAAAAAAAATTGGGTATATTTCCTCCAAATTCTACCATTCTCATCTCTATCCTATTAGTGTAATTAAATTAATTAAATGCCTTTTGATTTGCTGCCCCCACGTAGTTGAAAATAAAAAAGTTAGTTAAAGGGCGCAATTTTCCTTTACAGATATATTTTTTATAGACGAAGATGCTCTAGGAAAAAGTGGATTAGTAAATATATATATATATATAACAAGTAGTATTATGTTTGTATAAATGATGAAAGTTATTTTGATTATTAGTTTATTAAGTTAAATAATTTGTGTTTTGGTAGATGCTGCTTTTTTAACTTTATTAGAACGTTAAGTTTTAAGTTCTATTCAAATTCGTAAAGGTCCAAATATAGTAGGTGATATAGGTATTCCTTGACCCTTTTCTGATGTACCATTAAGTTGTTTACTAAGGAAATCCCTCCCTAGGTTATCAAATCATTTACCTTATTAATATTTTTCTTTTTTTATATCCTGACACTTCATCTTCTTTTCTTGTTTGAGGTCACCAGTTCGAGTCACCATCACTTGCATTCGTATTCTTCTCGTTCCCCTTCACCTTTCCATTTTGCCTTCTGTGACGTCACACAACCAGACATTTACTCTCATAACGTGACACATCCAATCCCAATCCCATGTTTGTAGAATCACCTGCAGGGGGATTTTCTTTTTAGTGACTCTTCACTGAATCAGCAAGCACAGATTTTTTTCACCCCTTTTATATCTAAAATTAATCCTTCTAACTAAATAATATTCTAATTTATTATTTCAATATTATATTCATCTTGTAAAGTAGGGCTCCATTTTATCGTGTTTGTACTTGTTTAATATTCAGACTTATTATCACCTCCATGTAGGAGTCAGGTATTGGAACACCTGCATCTTAGAGATAAAAAACCTCACACTTTTGATTTTGGCGCCCTTCGTGCGTTCTTGATTGATGGACAAAAATAAATAGAGTTAGTTCTCTAGGTCGACACTTTTAAAAACAGTGACTACAAGAGAGAAACTTCTGTCTGTTGGTTGATAAAACTTGAAGCGGTATGATGTGTATGCGATCGCTCCAAGAAATGTTAAAGTAGGCGTATGTGGTTCGAATCTTTGTTAAAACTAGGTAGACAGAAGTGGGGTGAAGCAAAATAATTTATGACAATCTAAAGTAGAATGATGGTTACGATCATTTCTAAATCACAGCTTGGGGCACTAATGAGAATAGAAATTTCATAGCACTTCAAACTTCTACATTAGTCGCCCAATCTCACTTTACTTCTTTTTCCTCAGGGTCCATATTTCAGCCCCATACAAAGTAACATTTCACCCGGTTTCTTCTTCATCAACAGCATCAGTAGCATCCTCTTCTTGCTGAAAGCAGCCTTGGCTATTGCCCTTCCTATCCAGTTTGCTATTCAGTAGCATCCTCTTAATTGCTGAAAATAGTCTTGGCCATTGCCCTTCCTATCCAGTTTGCTATTCAGTAGCATCCTCTTATTGCTGAAAGCAGCCTTGGCTATTGCCCTTCCTATTCAGTTTGCTATTCAGTAGTATCCTCTTATTGCTGAAAATAGTCTTGGCCATTGATTTTTAGATCCAATTTGCTATTCAGTAGTATCTTATTCTTGATGAAAGCAGCCTTTGCCATTACTTTCCAAGTTCAGTTTGCTATTCAGTATCACGCTCTTCTTGCTGAAAGCAGACTTGGTCACAGCTATTCTTGAACTTATCTCCTATGTATACTGCGCGTCTGCCGCAAATAAACTTCCTAAATAATTAAAATGTTCCGAACTATTTAGCTGATGGTTCTCCACCACAATATTCAGTGGTTCTTCTCTCTGGGCTATCCTCATTTCCTTCGACCTTGTGTTATAAAGCTAACGTCATGTTTAGGTCAAATTACAGGGAGGAAGGAGACAGGGTTGTGAAGCCTACTTCAAGAAGCCATTTTGTAGAGCATGGCACAAGATATCGTAATTCCTCATTCCTCCTCTTGTCACAGGTAATGACCGTGTGGAGCCTGGGTACCGGAGATAACTACCTCCTGGCCGCCATCTTGTTATTCTTGCTTCCTCCAGGACTGGGCGTCATTAGTATCCATGACGACGAGGACATCTCACCGGAGTATGAGTTGGCAGTAGGTGTAGGCTATTACAGGTAACAGCAGGTCCAGGATCGAATCCAGTGGAAGTGCTATGCATTTAAAGAGTGATAAAGCATTGGGTACCTTTAGATAAAGGCAAGCAAGATGGTCCACTGTACATGGGAGCTTTTACAGTGGCTGAGGTAAAACAAGAAATACTCGTAAATACATGTTAATTCTTGATTATCATGAGAGTTAGCTATAGGGTTATTTTTACCTTTACCGAGAGTCGAATATACGATATTTAGGTCAATTATTAAAACCGTTACTGACTTAGATTAGTCATCAGATCTAAGGTATTTTCCCCCCAACCGGGTCTTAGTACCCATTCGGACTATTATTATTAGGTGTTCTGTCTTACGACAGGTCCATCGATTTTGTCAGTGAACATAGACTGCCAATGCACCCTGTCCTCTGCCTCCTCCTCCAGCTTCAAGAATGTTCTTCTTTCCTTCAAGTCATCCAATATTTGAATCCTCCTCCTTCCTAAGCTCCTCTTTCCTTCAACCTTTCCTTCTATGACGTCGTGTAGAAGACAGTTCTTCCTAAGCATATGTCCGATTAAGTTTTCCATACGGATACATTAATTACGCTAATTTAACAGGGATGAGGAAGGTAGAAATATAAAGGAATTATACCCAAATTTGCTATGGAAGCAGAGTGGTAAAACATTTTAGTAAAAAACACCCTCAGTACACCCGACTGAGATTCGAACCCTAATCTCCCCATTATGGTAATTCAGTCAAACATTAGAGGAACACTTGAGATATTCTAACGTATCTCTCTAGTGTTTGGCCGAGCCTATGGTTAGACCATGTGACCACCGTAGCGAGTGTGATAGAAATAATAAGGGTAAATCAGAAGAATTGAACTAGCGTTTGCCTGAAGCAAATATAGACAGTCAGTCACACGCTTAGGTGATCGAATGGTCTAAGGCATCGCTCTCGCAATAGACAGGACCACCGATGATAGGGGGGATAAGGCTCTAATCCCGGTCAGGTTTAATGAGGGTGGCCTATTCCTAAATGTCTTCTCACTCTCCTTCCACGCAACTGCTGTTACACTTACTCTAAATTCAACCTTTCCCATCCCTGACACATTAGCGTAATTAGTACCTCTGCGTGTTGCACCGCTTCTTACTACTATAATGTACGTATAGTCCACCTGGTTGAAACCTAACCTAGTTTCCTGCTGTCTGGGTTAAGAGCTCTGTCCTCTTGACTCAGAGTCGGACACACTATCCTGCTCTATCCAAGTTTCTCCTTCATGAGGAGGGGGCGATATGTCCGCAGGTTCTACGAGAAGCCGATGTCCTGGTACGAAGCCTTCAAGGTGTGTCGGGACGAGCGCGGCCATCTTGCCGTCATCAACAGCAACAAGGAGGCCAAGATCCTCAAGAAGTTGTACGACCGCTACCCGACCGCTGACGACGAGGCCTACATCGGCGTTCACGGCTTCTTCCAAGACGGGCTCTACCTCAGCATCTTCGGTAAACTACCTGCGCAAATTTTTGGGCCAATTATATTTAAAAAAATAAGAAATGGGCTGCCCGAGTGAAATACAATTATTTGGTAGACGCTATTTATTCATCATCATGAACAGCTTCCAGCCACTGGCTGGGTCTGTTTGGAACATAAGCCTCTCCACCGCCTCCTTTCCTCTATCCACCTCTCTCCCTCCACCTTGGTCCAGTCCTCTCCTCTCTCCTCCACACTCCTCCTTACTCCCTTCAGTCATCTGTCCCTTGATCTTCTTCTAGACCTCCTACCTCCTCTCTTCCATATCTAACATCCGGGATCTAAGCCTTGATCTTCCCGTAATCATCAGTCTAGTCTACGAGAACTAAACTAAACGTAGCTATTTAAAATCTACAGGTTTTATTTATTTTAACCAAAAAAAAGCTTAATTTAATAAACAAAAAACTGCAAAAATACGGACATTGCCTCGTGTCCCCGTTCTCCCTCCCCCTGACCACAGATTGTATTTCCCGCCCAGGTCTTAAACTGGATGAAGAGGGCTACGACCGCTGGGTGTATTCCGAACCAGGGACCCGGCCCCACGAGGACTGCGGGACGGTCATCAGGGCAAAGATGGAGATGTCGTACTCAAGGTGCGTCGAACCCAGGCCCTTCTTTTGCGAGATCGAGCTTAGCGAGGCCAAAAGACGCCACAGGAGGCCTTTCTCGAGCTGCATCAAGAACATGTACACTTGGGGCAAGTACAAACTGAAAGACTTCAGTGCCACCCTCAGGAGATAGATCGGCTTCAGCTGAACTTCATTCACTCCAGCAAGTACAAACTGAAAGACTTCAGTGCCACCCTCAGGAGATAGATCGGCTTCAGCTGAACTTCATTCACTCCAGCAAGTACAAACTGAAAGATTTCAGTGCCACCCTCAGGAGATAGATCGGCTTCAGCTGAACTTCATTCACTCCAGCAAGTACAAACTGAAAGATTTCAGTGCCACCCTCAGGAGATAGATCGGCTTCAGCTGAACTTCATTCACTCCAGCAAGTACAAACTGAAAGATTTCAGTGCCACCCTCAGGAGATAGATCGGCTTCAGCTGAACTTCATTCACTCCAGCAAGTACAAACTGAAAGATTTCAGTGCCACCCTCAGGAGATAGATCGGCTTCAGCTGAACTTCATTCACTCCAGCAAGTACAAACTGAAAGATTTCAGTGCCACCCTCAGGAGATAGATCGGCTTCAGCTGAACTTCATTCACTCCAGCAAGTACAAACTGAAAGATTTCAGTGCCACCCTCAGGAGATAGATCGGCTTCAGCTGAACTTCATTCACTCCAGCAAGTACAAACTGAAAGATTTCAGTGCCACCCTCAGGAGATAGATCGGCTTCAGCTGAACTTCATTCACTCCAGCAAGTACAAACTGAACGATTTCAGTGCCACCCTCAGGAGATAGATCAGCTTCAGCTGAACTTCATTCACTCCAGCAAATACGAACTGATTCAATGATTTAACTTTCAAACTATTTTCCATCTCCTTAAGGATACTTCACCTAAGTCAAGTGCTATCCGTGGGGTGATACGGACTCCTCATTGGATACACTGTCCTGAGTTGTTGTATGATCTATGACAGGACAAGAATCAAGAATCAATGTATCCTCCTTTTGAAGTATCATTAGTCAATACATGTTTTAAAAACAGTGGTGTTTAAAAGATCGATCTTCTTCAAAGAACTTTTTTTTAAAACACTCAATTGTTTAATATGACGTGTAGCTCTTTACTGCACTTAGTGAGAGTATAAGATTGATTTTGTTTGAAAATAAACTAATTATGAGAGTAAACATTAGAATATAAAATCAAATTATATAAACACAATTAATATTTTTGCCTTTTTTAACTAAACAAAATTTATGATGTGGTTTTTCTAATTTTTTGTTTATAAACATTAGTGGTTTAAATAAAAGTATAAATTAATAAAGGCATTCATTGACCTCATACTAAGCTATATGTGATATTGCTAGTTTCACAGGTAACTCAATGCCAGCGTGTTTAACTGGCACGCCTGAATTTGACGCTGAATTGAGAGCTTAAATCATGTTAGTCGTTCACAGAAAGTGGATATTTCACAAAAAGTTGTTTACTATCCTTTCTTCGAACTGCTGCGTTTATATCACTACCCTGTTCTTCTCTACTCCGTAAGTTTAAGTCATTTGTCGTAATGTGTAACAAGTAAAAAAAAAAATCTAGATTTATATTTAATCAACCATATCATTCACAGAATAAGAGTGAAATTCTTTAGTAAATAACTCGTTTCCATTAATTTCACATTATCTCCGCTTTTTCAGATTAAGAAAAACGTAGACATATTATGACTATGTTAACTCGCTAATAAAATATGTTAAATACCTTTGGTCTTATCTACTCTATTAATTAATAGCTGTCACATCACTCTTCCTTGGAGAGGTTTTATTTTACGTAATTAAAGTCATGGCCAAACTCCAGAGATACCAACACAAATTTATTTTAACGACGCTGGCTACTTGGTGAATTGGCAGTTATTTTTTTGAAGCAGGTTTCATCTTGACTCGACGCATCTAAGCATTCTAATAACTAGTATAGCCTAGACGCCAACGTACGAAATAGAAAGAAAGGGAAGAAAATGAGCGGTTCACACTTCCCCTATTCCACTGACGAGAATAAACACTCCACTTTATTATTTACACTTGGGCAGCATTGACTTTCATTTTTAAATTTACCTTTTTCCTTACTTCCTATTACTAAAGGTCATTTTCATGAGTAAATCAAATAGCCTGAGCTGTAGATGAATTAAAAGAATTTTGCTTACAAAAAACAAAACTACTTTGAGATCATAAAATGAATATTGTGAAAACCTAAGACTATTTTTAGAATTATTATAATTTTATAGGTTTTTGTTTCATAATATGGGGAATCCTTTCTTGACTTGCCGTGACGTAACAGTTAGGAAACATCTAGAAACATAAATATCAGCACGAGCTGTTTCGATGTTAACAAGTTTTTTTAGGACTGCTTCTAACTACCCGTTCGGATTATATACGCTTATGTACTCATTACCCTAATGGTTTTAGGGCTTACGAAGGTTATATTTAGAGCAAGTGTAACCACATTTGCGTGGAAGGAGGGTGGAAAACCATAAACATTTAGGGGGGAAAACAACCCTCAGTACACCCGATCGAGATTCGAACCTTGACCACCCCGTCATCGACAGTTTAGTCTAACGCGAGAGTAGCGCGTTAGACCACGCGGTCACGGAAGAGGGTGGGAAATTGTTGAAGGATTGAATATTCCAGAAACCAGAAGTTAGCGTAGAAGATATTAGAATTATGCATTCATATAAAAGATAGTCACAAATTATTTCAATTCCAAGCTGAACAATTTCACTTTCCGCCATTTCGAAGTAACTGAGTTTTTCACTATCAATGATACGTTTAAACATAAAATGAGTTCCTAATTAATTCACTTTAGACTATTTATCCACGATTATCAATCATAATGAACCGTGTAGATTTGACTTTAATTTCCTGTGTAAGCCTTGAATTGAAATAACAAATCATTATTTAAAAATTGTCAGAAATATAAATAGAACTATAAATATTACGTCTGTATGGATTTTCAACGCTCACAAAAACGAACCTCTTTGATTCTCTTAAAGAGTTCGAAGATTTAGAGTGATTTTAAAAGCTGGCAATGTATTATATAATAATTAATTTTGTCCGTAGTTTATATACAATAAATTATTTTAAGTTAGTTAATGTTAACAGGACATAAACTGTATTAGTACCTTAACTAATCTACTTCCTAACCAATTTTGTATTAATTATTTATTATCTACAGCTGTTGTCATTAAATTGGAATTGGAATTAAATTAACGTCATCTGTGTCCCAATAAATTGATCTGCATTTAGGAAAGTTAATGTGAAACTTTAAGCGTGTTAACTTATAACCAATTACATGTTTGGTTTGTTAAAAAAAAAGAAAAAAGAAGATAGATAGAGATTCGATAAAAATAAATTAACCGAAAGCTGGAATTTAGATATCGGGCAGGAATATTTGAAACAGACGTTTTAGATGTCCGAGTGAGTCGGCTGGTTAGTGTTGCCTTCACCATCTGGTAAACATCCCATGTACTAGTAGGAGAGTTCCGGAAGTGTGATAGTTCCCCGTCAGCTCCCACGCTAAATTTCTATGCGCGAGCACGAAAGGGCCTACCAATTTTGCCGGCAAAGGTATTTTCATTTACCTTCCAGGGTTATTTTACATGTCCACAATCGACATGGGACCGACGGCTTTACTTCACTTCCGAAGGAAGTTGTGCTACGGATTTTTATCACTCACGTTAATCTATACTATAATGCAACCAAGCAATTTAAGGCCCTTGGCCCTTTTGAGTGCAAGTCTAAAACCTATTTGGTGGAATGGAATAAAAATAAATTAACCGAAAGCTGGAATTTAGATATCGGGTAGGAATATTTTAAACAGACGTTTTAGATGCCCGAGTAAGTCGGCTGGTTAGTGCTGCCTACACCATCTGGTAAACATCCCATGTAGGAGCGTTCCGGAAGTGTGATAGTGTTAAACCCGTCAACTCCCACGCTAAATTTCTATGAGCGAGCACGAAAGTGCCTAACAATTTTGCCAAGAAAGTTATTTTCATTTACCTTCCAGGGTTATTTTACATGCCCCAATCGACATGGGACCGATGGCTTTACTTCACCTCCGAAGGAAGTTGTGCTACGGATCTTTATCACTTACATTAATCTATACTATAGTGCAACCAAGCAAGATATCAGTCTTACCTTGACTGATTACACTATGATCCTATCTTATTGGCTACATCATAGTAGAACCAAGCAATTTAAGGCCCTTGGCCCTGTCGAGTGTATGTCTAAAACCTATTTTGTGGGAGGGTGGGCGGGAGGGTGAAAGGCGTGGCGTGGCTTCACAACCAACCAAAGTATCCTTACGCGCCAACAAGAACGGGTGAATCACGAAAACCGTAGATGGCGCTAGCTACCGGACAGGTCTTGAGGAAAAATCATACGTTTGGAAATACCAGTTTTCTCGAGAACGAGTGAGATTTTTATGTTAGTATTATCAACACCTCTTCTAAGATAGTGTATTAATGTTTATTAATTGTTAAATTCTCTTATTTTTTGTTATGAAGCCAGCAGTTTTATATTACAAAATATCAAAATTATTTATATTTGATCACTGTTAAAATTATTCAGGAGGTGTGTATATAAAAAGTAAAACTTAATAAACATGCTTCTATTCTTGAACAAACCGTTTCCGAAAAGAATATTCCAAAAAAATAAAAATTCTTGAAGATAACCGTTTGTTCCCACGGCTCTGCATTTCCACACCAAATGAAAAGGGCCAATCGCCTTGAGCTTTCTACCTTACAAAGTAAACGACAAAAATAAAATATAAGTAGGAGCTGTGTGAAATTAACAGCTTTTGAAACGCCAAATAAAATGAAGAAATCTTGTATGCGAAAGAAAGAGAAATAGCGGTAATGCGTTGGTGGAAAAGGGAAAAAGGGGGTGGGGTTAGAATTAAAAAATAAAGAGCCATGACCCACGTCGGTGGGCACAAAGACTAAACATAAGCTTGTATAAGCTGGTTTTCTGCTGAGATCGGGGTTCAAATCTCGGCTGGATGTACTAAAGATTTTTTTCTAAATGGTTTACTACTAAAATGCGGGTACATTTTCTCTAAATTCTACTTTCCCCATCCCTACGTAACTAGTAAAGTTAAAAGCTGTTTTTTTAGCACTGCTTCTTACTATCCGTTTAGATTATAAGCTTATGTACTAGCTACAGTAATGTTTTTAAGGATTAAGAAGGTTATGTTTTAAGAAATTGTACCCACATTCGTGTGGAGAGAGTGTGGAAAAAACAATTTTGAAAAATAACCCTCAGTACACCCGACGTAGATTCGAACCTTGATCTCCCCGTCATTGATGATCTAGTCTACCGCTAGAGTAGCGCCTTAGACCATGCGGCCACCGAAGTGGGTTGGATGAAAATATACTGGATGATTAGTAAGACGTGGTACGAGGGGGGGAATGGTGGGGGGGTGGGTGGGGGAAGGGGGTTTGGAAAAAACCGTTTTTATCTCATATTCCAACTAATTTAATTAAAATCAAGTTTGTGTTCGCATTACTTAGGAAACCAATAATTTAAACTGAACTACTTTTCAAGATAATGTTAACAGAGTTGCGTGTAAATAGTTCCAATAGTAGTCACATTCTCTTCAAGTAAGTGACATATAATGTAGGATTAACGTTGATAAGTGAATGTGGGGGAATCCCGATGCCATTAGAAAGTCATCAGAGATCTGTGAAAATAAGGTATTTTAGTAGAGGATTTATACAAAAGCCACAAACTATCTGAAATATCTATGGGGTTTACTATTAATAAAACCTTTGACTTGGACAAGCAAGGACGTTGAATTGTGATTGGTTTCCATCTGGTTACGACGATTTGTGACGAATTCTTACGATCAAAATATTTTACGATGGATTACTTCGTAAGCAACAGGATATGACTAGGCCTGTTTGTTTAGATTACAGGTGAGTGTTTAAAGACCCCATCTCTAACGTAGGGTAATATTACCACATGTAATATAAATTGGTTAAGTATAATTAAATATAATGTAATATAATATAGTATAAAATGATAATATTTATCACTATATATATTATTAATTATAACATATAAGTTTGACACCTTGGATCAGTCGGTATCGTATATGTCTACTATACAAAGAGTCCTGGGTTTGATTTCCGGCATGGATCAAAATGTATTATTATAAAAATATGGGTTTACCCTTTCACAGAGATGAATTAAAGGCACCCCCCGGCCCCCAGGTTTGGTGGCCGCGTGGTCTAACGCGCTACTCTCGTGTTATACTAGACTGCCGATGACGGGGAGCTCAATGTTAAAATCTAGGTCGGGTGTAATGAGGGTGGTTTTTACAAAATTGTTTTCCATTCTCCCTCAACGTAACTGTGGATACATTTCTTCTAAATATAGCCTTTCTAACCCTTAAAAACATTGTTGTAATTAGTACGTAAGCGTATAACCTGAACGGGTAGTAAGACGTGGTGCCAAAAAAAATTAACGTCCGGGGGCCAGGTGTTGTGTATGTTCTAAATTTAAGTTAGTTTGTAAGTCGTGTGCTGATATAATCAGTCGGTTCAGAAAGTGTACGTCAAATACCTCAAATAAATGAAAATGATAATCTAAAGCAGTACTCTTTGTTTTCATCACCGCGTCTTACTACCCGTTCTGGTTATGTATGGTATAGGGATGAGGAAGGAAGCATTTTAGAGGCAATATACCCGCATTTGCGTGGAAGGAGAGTGGGGAACCATTTTAGGAAAAATAACCCAACCGGTATAAAAACCGTGATCTTCCCGTCATCATTTGGTCAGTATAACACGAAACTGATGCCCTAGACCGTTTGGCCACTGAAGTTGGCCACAGTTTATTATATTGTAAAATTTTATGTTTATTACTCGCTTTGGTCGTTGGGGGCTTCGCTCCCAAACTCCAATTGGGTTTTCTTTGCAGGTGGATGTAAAATAAAGTAATTCCAGCGTTGTTTTGAGTGTAACAACTTAAAGTTACCGGTCTTGTCAGAGGGGAAGGAAAGTTTTGGCAATCAGATAAATATATGCCGGGACCGAGGATTGCACCCCGGACCCCCAGCAACCAATGTAATATAATTAATTCACTGCGAAGTGGTTTTTTAATTAATTCCTACGTTTCGCATGAAGGTTATTGATGGCTCAAGTTGCGAGGAATAAGGAGGGGTAATTAGTGGAAATGCACCCCCATCGGCATGGTGAGTGAATCACAATGTGAAACTATGGTCTGCCACTCAGGATGTTGTGCCTAGTGGTTTGTCTCTCAGGATTTTGTCCCTTGTGGTTTGTCTTTCAGGATGTTGTTCCTCATGGTTTGTCACTCAGGATGTTAGTTCCTCGTGGTTTGTCTCTCAGGATGTTGTCCCCTGTGGTTTGTTTCTCAGGATGTTGTTCCTCGTAGTTTGTCTCTCAGGATGTTGTTCCTCGTAGTTTGTCACTCAGGATGTTGTTCCCTGTGGTTTGTTTCTCAGGATGCTACCCCTCACTGGAGCTGTGCTAAGCCTCCTCTACACACTGATGTCCTGCCCCTGCACCGGCAAGAAGGCGCCCCTCTATGAGATCATCCCTGGCCAAGGGTTATACAAGCTGCACCAGAAGAAGAGCAACTGGATGTCCGCCTGGTCCACTTGCCTGGAGGAAGACGCCCACCTCCTCATCGTCAATTCCAAGAAGGAGGCTGACAGCATCGTGAGGATCATGAAGGACAACAACGTCTTCGAGGTGTTCATCGGCTTCCACGAAGACACCACGTCACCCGAGAGGAGCTACGTCACCGTGGACGGTACGGCCGCTTCTGTCATCCGGATCTAGGGTCCAGTCCGTGACCCGCATCGGTGGTTGAACGTTTTAAGGCGTCACTCCCACAATATATGGGATTAATGGTGACGGAAATGTCGGGGTTCGATTACCAATCTAAAGGACGGAAGGTCATTTTCATAAATTATTTCTTATTATAGCCCGGGGAACCTAGGCCTTGCCTCTCTCTACCACTACAGGTCCGACCTGTTGCAGGCAAGAAGCCGACCTAGACTTGAACCCTGACGAGCTAGCGAGGGAGCCTAGGCCTTCCCTCTCTCTACCACTACAGGTCCGACCTGTTGCAGGCAACAAGATGCGAGAGTATCTGTACTGGAAGGATGGCTACACGACGCCGGCGCCGGATCTGCACTGCGGCCTGCTCACGAGGGCCGGCTACGACGTGGGTCACTGTGAGGGGCAGGCGGCCTTTGTGTGCGAGAAGACGTTCGGCGGGACGAGCGGTTCCAGGAGGGGCCGTCGCAAGAAGAAGTCGAGGAAGAACAACAAGAAGAATGACCCACAAGTTATGTTTGCTAGGAGCCCTGTGATGACGTAGAGAGGGGAAAGGAGAACACCAAAACCTGAGGTCAAATGGAGGTCACCAGGAGTTAAGGTTGAATGAGGTCATCAGAAGTTAAGGTTGGATGGACGTTACCAGTAATTAAGGTGGGATGAAGATCAACAGGAGTTAAGGTTGAATGGAGGTCATCAGAAGTTAAGGTTGGATGGACGTTACCAGGAATTAAGGTGGGATGAAGGTCAACAGGAGTTAAGGTTGAATGGAGGTCATCAGAAGTTAAGGTTGGATGGAAGTTACCAGGAATTAAGGTGGGATGAAGGTCAACAGGAGTTAAGGTTGAATGAGGTCATCAGAAGTTAAGTTTGGATGGAGGTTACCAGGAATTAAGGTGGGATGAAGGTCACCAGGAGTTAAAGTCAAATTCAGGTCATCAGGAGTTAAGGTAGTATGGAGGTTACTAGGGGTTAAGGTTGGATTGAGGTAATCATAAGTTAAGCTTGGATGGAGGATAGAAGGATTTAAGGCTGGATGAAGGTCACCAGGAACTAAGGTCAAATTCAGGTCATCAGGAGTTAAGGTGAGATGGATGTTATCGCGAGTTAAGGTAAATTAGGAGCCATCATTAGTTAAAGCGTAATGGGGGTCACCTTAAAATCTGGTGACTATTACCCCGTCTTAACTTGTGATGACTTGGATCACACCTTAACTAGCGGGGATATTTTCACTAAATCAATAAAGTGCTCTTTTTACTTTTTTAGTTTTTTGTGTTCCACTTATAAATTAAAAATGTCGCTACAGGACAGTAAAGTTTTTTTTAATTTGCCATTACCAAGATGTGTTAATAATGTAAAAATAAAAATATGGATCTTAAAATATTAATAATACCTAAACTAAATGGGTTTTGCCACAACTAAATAACTTCCATTTTGGTAGTTTTAACTTGAAGTGATTTACAGATCAAAATGGAGAACACGTTTTATATTGTGAAATGTGATAAAATCTCGTATTGACTCAACTTACAAAAAAACAATTAACTTAATTGTAACCTTGTGTCTGTAGACACACCAATGGTAACCGTACTCCTTAATATTAATTATAAATTTATCAAGAAACATAGTTAAAGTATTTGTGTTTAGCTCGAGTCAAATGAATATTCAAGTGAATAACCAATGGAACAGATAATAAAATTTAATACGACACACAAACCAGACGCCACAAGATAATTATTTACTGGCTTGCATTAGGGAGTGTTTTGATAAAACGTCTTTTAATATTTAGGCTTACTTTTAATTATGAGAAAGTACAAAATTGCTTTGTATGTTTGAGGTATTTTTCCTCTCAGCGTCCATTTGTCTAAGATATTTCGAAAGTTATGCTTGTTAAAACAATCGTGAGGATCGGGTGGATAAATATTTAAATCTCAATAGAAATAGTAGCACACAAAATGACTTTCGTGTTGACTGTGATAACCTTATCAGTGTAACGCTTTATTTTACTGTGCGCTTAAATATGAGTTTCAGACTAGTACGATGTGACAGTAATATGAAATGTATTGTATTTCAATTAATTTTGTTTTAATCACTTGAGTCATTGTGATATATTATTATTATTATTATTTTTACTATGCTAAGGTTTTTAATTTATGGTCAACTTTTCGTCAAGTACCAAGATTTATATTTTTAACTAAGGCAACTAATTCGGAAGTAAAATAGGAAGTAAGTATTTTGTTTTTCGACTGTTTGTTGAAATAATAAGATATTATTATTGAGCATTGTATGTCCAAACATTTTAATAAATACGAGTATATCAAAGATAATTAATCATAAATGGTTGGATAAGAAGTAAAATAATTTCTAGCTCCTAGCATTAAATTAATTAAACGAATTGTTATATTGATTGAAATTTACTTAGTAACTGAATAAAACATTCTTACCCTTTACGAATGAAATTAAATAAATAAGAGATATAATATTTTATGCTAGAGATATGTTTTTAAACCTTTTTATCGCCGTGCATTACTACTCGTTTGGGATATTCAAATGTGTACTAATTACGATAATGTGTTAAGGATGAGTAGGGTTGAATATAGAGGAAGTATACCCAAATTTTCGTGGAGGGAGAGGGGAAAAAAATAATTTAGGAAAAACCACTCTCAGTACACCCGAACAGGAATCGAAACCTCCCTTCCCATCTCCCCGTTATTGCCAGTCCAGTATATTGTGAGAGTGACGCCTTAAACGATTCGACCACCAAAGCAGGGCTTATACAAATTTAATGTATTTATCTATACAAAAATAAAGTTAGGGAGTAATTAAAGCTTGGTTTAAAGGTAATTTTAATTATGAAAGGTTTTTAAAAAAAACTCTAAAAAAAATCTAATGAATGATTTTCTATAGTTTCTTAGAAAAATGCTCTAAATATATTTTATTCTGTCTAGACTTCTAAAACCTTTTAAATTTTACTGCCAATGAGGGTAAGGAACCCATTTATGCTAGTAGCTGTTAGAAATATGTTTTTTATGTTGCAATTAAATTTGAACAACATAAAGTGAGAATCTTGGATTTAATTTGCCCTGAATAATTTTCGATTATACCTTTTTTTTAACTTCTAAAATGTCGTGTAAATATTATAATATTTTGTTTTATGACTAAATCTGATATTAATATACTTTAAATAAGTCGTTGAAAGGAAAACAAAAGATTATCGTAGAACTTTATTAAGAGTGATTGTATTAAATGATTATTTTATTAGTTTGTGAATATTATTTTAATGAGGAGCAAAAACTATTAAACCGTATTAAATCGTTTTGATATCTAGTGTTGACTTATACTTTCACGGGAAGTATCCAAGTAATAAACAATACATAAATAATAACTTTATCATAAAATTTGGATTTCTTAACTTTCTAATAATGTTCTTTATATAAAAAGAAACTCTATGGCATCAGCCCTCAAGCGAGCTATAACAATAGGTAAACTCTAAAAGTGTTAAGTAATTTTAATTCGAATATTTGAGCGTTATAATTAATACGAATCTGTTTTATTTATTATTTAAATTAATTAAAATAAATACATTTTATCAGTAAAACGGGGGCTCGAATACAGAACAAATAAAAATTATTGGAATCTACATTCGGATTATTCGAAGATTAAATTTAAAAAGAATATAAAGAATGTATAATCCAACAATGTCTCGATGAAACCGTTACACTGCACACGAACTATTGTAAACGTTAATTATTTAGTAAGGCGTACGTATTAACGCATACAGTCATGCAAACTTGTTTGGAGTTCAAGGGTCATGTAAGAGGAAATAAAACATTAGATTAGTGTCCTCAGTGTATCTTCAGGGATGGTATTCGACACAGATGTTCTCAAGCGCGTGTCGTGCTTAAGGCTGCACCGCCAGGAGTGGTAGTTGCAAGGATGTCCGCTAGATGGCTCGTCTTCGCACTAGCAGTAATCCACGCGGCGGGGGAGAGATGGTTGCCACTCCCCTTTCCAGGCGAGCCAGAATACGTACCAACTAGGTGAGCGAGTCGGAATAAGAATTGTACAAGAAGGGCTGGTTAAACCTAGGGGGTGTTAAACCCACAGCCCTTAAAGTTAATGTCTTAACTTAACCCAACTGTGTGCGTTGCCTGTATTATTAGGGGCTTAAAGGTGCCAATGGATCTAGTGTTTCTTTACTATCATTTACAAGTTTTAGTTTTTCACAAATTTAGATTGAAAAATGACACACGAACACGAGACTCAAAACCGGGACCTTTGTCTTCGCGTGCCATTGATCTTCCCCTGAGATAGCCAGTGTCGTCCAATGCTCAGTATCATATATAATTTATTATTTATCTTTGTAAAATAATGATGACGTTACAAATTTAACTCAAAAACATGGCCGCCAAAATATGTTTTAACCTAGAAAGCTTTTATCTAGTTTTTTCATTAAAATTGTTTTCAAGCTATTCACAAGCCGAAGGGTTGGCAATCTAGACTAATATCCAGCCATTTTACTATCTTTATATTTACTTCCATTATCACTATTATATAATTTAGATACTTACGCTACCTACTTGTAAAGTGAATTTACACTTGGTTCAAGTAACATTCCCTAAAGTAGCTTAGAGTTAGTTGGACTTGTTATATTGCAAAGATCATCATTTCCTTCACCCATTATACAAATCCTCCATTTATCCACATAACCATTACTTCTGTAAATATATTACCATAAATTTATTTAATCAAGCTAAATCGTGCTTATATCTACACGCTTGATAACAGCAAATACTAATTTTGAAATGGTGTAAATAATATAGTACAAATATTTCAACTAACTTTGAGGAGCAGTATCCAAAATTTAAAACAGCTTAAATCTGGTGGCCCTAAGCTTGTTATTGTAACAGGATACAAAAAATAGTCTGATATCAGTTTCATGCTATCAATTCCAAATGATGGTTGAGAGTACTGGTGAAACACTTGTTTGATGTTGTAGGTCAGTTCATTACAAGTTCCAGAGAAACCCCAGCACGTTCAAAGAGGCTGTGAAGATATGTCGGGCCGGCCATTCTCATCTCCCCATCATCCACTCTTTTCAAGAATGGAGGATGCTCACAGACAAATTCTACATTTACCCTGACATCGGAGATCTTATCCTGGTGGGAGGGCACATAGCCGCCATGAACCCTTTGAGACAAGGTGAGTGCCACTGTGGCGGTGACTTAACTCGAGAGTCATCACACCAGTCTGTGTGGCAGTTTGTTAACTGATACCTAGGACTGTCCATCTGTTTGGCTGAATAAATAGGTCCACTCTGTTTGCACTGAAATGTATTATTTTATTTATTTGAGGTATTTAACGTGCACTTTTGTACCGATTGATAATATTGGCACACGAGAATTTCTATGAGTGAGAGTGAAAGTTCCCATCACTATTGCTGGGAAAGGTATTTTCACATACCTTCCGAGGTTATTTTACATGACACAATAAACATAGGACCGACGGCTTTACTCCCCCATCCGAAGGAAGTTATGCTATGAATTTTTATCACTCAAGAAAAATCCGTTGACCCCCGGCTGGGTTTGAACCCCCCCCCCTTACCAACCATCCCTCTTCCACGGAAAAAATATTGTTAGTAATCTAGTTTTTTGTTCGTCCTCAATGCCTGAGCTAGTAGCTTATTAGAGTAATACGATTGACAACAAGTATACTGTATATTATTTCAAATCAACTTTAAATCCCCCCTTAAAATCTTCCTTTGAGGGACTTTATCATGAGTAGCCGCATACTCCCCCCCACCATCCAAAAATATTATCGGTACAGCCCTGAAATTAAAGAAATCTATCAATTTATTTTTCCTAGGTACCAGTTTAAATAATAGCTGGCCACATAAATTCTACTTTTAAATAGTTGGAAAAAAAGGGTTTCTATGACTAATTAATTATTGTTTCTGTTTTTCAGAAGAAGGTTCTGATAAAATAAGGTTTGATCGATACTACGGTCACGTCATTCACAGCATTAAAAAGAGAGGCGTTTATTCGGAGGGTAGCTCCTCTAAAAAAGACCCAAGCAACCTTTTTCGCATAGCTCAAAAATGGATTACTACACCTGCCAGAATAATTAAGTACCTCTTGAAAGAGAAGACAAAAGATATTGTAAAGAGAAAAGCTTCGAGCGTCTTTAAGCGAGTCAGTTCCCTAGTGACGGATAAACTTAAGATAAAGAGACGGTTTGGAATTACAAAAATGGAAGGGAATGGTGTGTCAAATTATAGTAGCTTGAATAAATTCAATGATGTCCTAGGAAGTAAATCTGAACACCCTGAATTCAATATTACTCAGATTAATAAAAAGGCAACCATCCGTATGACTAAAGAAACTCTACGAAACACTGAAAAGGCCCTAGAAAATATTATTGAGGTATTTCAAACCACTGAGGCAATGATGAAGACACCAGAGAAGAATGCTCCATTGGAGAAATTGGAGTACCTGCAAGAAAATGTAGCCCAGCCCTCCATGAACCTGCAAAATCAAGAGTTTGTCGATGAAACAAATGCAAGTACTGAAGGTATTCTAACAACTATGAGTACTTTCCAACAAGAAGACAATAAATGGGGAGAAGGATATTCATACTTTACAAAAAACATAAACAATAAGGAACCATATTTAATCGATGAGTCAGTTAAAAATAGTGAAAGCGGTAACAATGAATTACAAACCAAAGGTATATTTGAAAACACCACCACAGTTGAAACAAAAACCTTTGCTATGATTAGTGAACCAAAAATTAATTTAAATCCTTCAAAAACTGACTACCTACATAGTAAATCGAGAAAATACTATAGTGATGGTAAGTATTTGACTGAGGATAGGCATACTCATGGATATAAAGACACACCAGTTCAGACTGAGAAATTTCCGGGATATGTCAGTATCTTGGCAACAGAGGAACCGATTGCAAGCACTGCTAGCCCCTCTGTTCCTAAGGAAAGTATACACAACGAACAAGAAAACAAAAACATTCCAGTAAGACGCAGCAGGTGGAGGAATAAACCATCCAAAATTATGTTTATGACATCGAGCGACTACATACCTCTTGACAACAATAAAGAGACTAGTCTTGATTTGTATGAACCTAATTTTCCCGGGAGTCCCAAAGATCTTAAAAATGTGTACGGAGAGACAACGCTTGCGTTATCAAACACTACTCAAACACTTATCAGAGGCGCATACACTCTTCTTCAGCCTAGCTCTGGACAGTTGCCAGTCACAAGTCATCCAAACAAACAGGAGCAAATTAAATCATACCTTCAAAATTATGAAGCTCTAGCACACATAAATCAGCTTTTCGATTCCGAGCCACTACGCAATCGCGAAGAAACGACCTTAATTCCTGAGGGAATTGGTGGGTCATCGATTAGAGTTGATGAATTAAATGTTTCAACGTCTGGTCAAGAGCTATCAGAGTCACACGAGAATGTTATTACTGCAGGAGGTCAGAGGTCAATTAGTGAGGATAGTAATTATGGTACAGGAGAGTCAACGACGAGAAAAACATTAGAGTCAGAGTTTGCAACTCCTGATGATGGTTCAGAAAAACATATTACGTCTGGTAAAATACTTGAAGGAAAAATTTCGAGCATTGAAAATAATCGGGAAAACATTTCAAGCATTCCCGAGGAGAACATTTTTGAACAAACGCTGAAATATTTGAAAGTCGAGAAACAAAAAGATGTAGAAGAAAAGAGGGAAATTAACGATGCACATTTCGATGAGAGAAATTCCTATATCGAATACAAAGTCGAGGAATCCGACGGTAAAAAGGCCAATAGTGAAATTGTAGATGTCTTTCAAACAAGAGAAACTACAATGAGCGGTGAGGGATACGAAGAAAAATCTGTCGATAGAGAATCATTTTCTACATCTAGAATTGTTACTTACACCTCCGAGACAAAAGATGTGCCAAATATAGCTGCGCATCACCTAGAGAACCAAATTGGGGAGAATGAAACTGAGAAAACTCCTCCCTATATGACTATGGGTTTTAAAAAGGAGTTAGAACAGGTGGAACCTAGTGGAAACTACGCGGTTCAAATACCTACTGATATAACTTATATCGAATACGATGAAGGAGCTCAAAATACTGCAGGGAAAATATTTCAACAGCAGTTCTATGACACTCATACATTCTTATCTCATGGTCACGTAAATAATTTTGCAAATGAAACGGAAGAATCAGTGCTGGAGCCTTCTTCCAGAAATCCTTCCCACGAATCTCCACAGGAAGTGTTTACTGAGAATAATATAGTAAGAAATGAAGAAACTACAACAGAAACATGGACTGTAATGAGTCAGACACATTTAATTAGACCATCACAGTTGAACGATTTGAGTTTATTTGACGAGGCTGGTGCTACAGTACCTCATAAAACAAATGCAAATACTCAAACAGAACCATATCATTTTTATGAAAACGCGTTAGATACGGTCCAGCCAACAGAAGATTCTAGTACACTGGGCAAATATCAAACATTCACCAAATATACCAAACAACCGCAATATATACGTAAACTCGAACCTATCAGCAAGGGCAATAATATTGAAGAGTACATGACAAACGATATTGGTAATGTTCACCAAAACCCTTTAACAGAGGAAATTCAACAAAAACTCAATACAGAATTTCCGTTTGAACAAACCTCTCAAACATACATGATCGATAAAACTAACACTTATAAAGAAGTGCCTTCAAACGAAAATGAATTGGACACTGAAACAAACTATTCAAATACTATGGATGGTGATGACAAGATCTACAATGCCACAACACAGGATCACTATTTTTTATCAGACAGTAACAGTCAATATTTTGAGAACTACTCGAAAGATGGTATTAATTATGTTGAAGACACAACCATATTCACAGCTGTCTCTTCCTATTTTTTTGAAGGAAAAAATTGGGAGTTGTACCAAACAGTCCCAAATATACCATGGGTTAAGATACCCACTCATATCTCTGCTAGTGCAATTTACAACGAAAGTCCTACGACAGAATCTAACGGCATCAATTTGGAGAGTGCAGTGGATCTTATTGAGTCAGGAAATGCCACAAAACAATCGCGCCAATATTCATCAAGTAGGTTCAGTGTACCTTTAAAATTTGAGAAGCAAGAACCACTAGACCAGTACACATCATATAATTCCGAAGAATCTCCAGAAAGCAGCACTGTGTTGTGGCTTGGGCCTTACGATTACGGTGTGTTTAAGCTAGCTAAAAATATAGATTCAATCAAATTAGATACAAAGCACTTAACAAATACACCATCCACTATTTCTAGAAACACACCTTCCCTTAATCCATACACCGAGAGTAAAACAACATCTTCTTCTATTAAAATATTGCTGAATTCAGAGAAAGCAACGCAGAGTATTAATACCAATATTCATTCTAAAAGTATCAATGAGAAGGCCATGACTTTATCCCATTTTGATAGCAAAGATTTCGTGGAGGAAACTTCACAAATAAATGTGGATGGTTCGAGAGATTACCCAGAAGAAAAATCTCTCAGTGATGAAGAAGTCCCATCTGAAATCACGGTATCGGAAGAACAAGTAAACAACGACCAAGCGTCAGGAATTATCGATCTCACCAAACATGCAAGACTTGTTTGGCCATATCCAGAGAGTGGCGAATCAAATAACGTAACAGCCGCCCAAACTGACGTCCAAGATGGTATAGAAAAGAGCATATTTTCAAATATTACCAGAAATAATACTAGCGATAAGGAATATGAGAGTGAAACGTGGCAAGAAGTAGAGACTCAAGCTGTGTCTAGTAATTTAAGTCGTTATGGTCAACAAATGGAAAACACACAAAATGATTATTTTTCCCAAAGTAACACAAGTCCTAAGGAGTTAGAGGATGTAGAGGTAATGAACATTGAATCAAGCAGTGAGCCTTCAACCCCTGAAGAGAACAATTCGGATTGGGGGTTAAACCAACCCAGGTCTGCCAAGCTAGCTGATAACGAGGAAAGTGTATACACATTTGAACCAAACAAATATGCTTCATACAAAAACAATGGCTCCAACATGCCAAAACAGATCACCGATACAAGTAATCTCCCAAATTATTTGGAACCCGATCATAGTAACAGGTTCCAGCCCCTTTCTTCACTGCTGAACAACGAGAGAGGTATATTCAACGACATCGAAACCACAATGAACCCACAGGTCGACGGCGACTGGGCCATGCATGTCATGGCCGAACATTCGAGAGAATTTCTCAATGGCGATTACAAATTCAGTTTTACTAGTGATTCGGCCAAATCAGTCGAGCGCAGAATGAACGAAACAAACGCAAAAAGATATCTCGACTATCACTTAAGCGAGGACGAATTTGACGAATCATCTTCCGATGAACGTTCATCTGAAGAGGAAATATCTGACCAAGAAGATGATCATACACATATGTCAAATACATCTGCAACAACGGCCACTGGTGGCCCTTTATATGAACTAGGTCTGAAACCTTGGCCTTGGGTCATGGTCGAAAGGCCTGCTAGGGAAAATAGAAGTGCTGACTTTTCCTTGAATTATCAAGGTGAACAATCGAATACCGTTGTTAAAACCGAAGAAAGTACAGTGAATGTCGATTCTTCTATGTCATCCAATAATTCTCGCTTCCAAAGTTTCGTCGACAGAAACGATTCAATCTATGAGAATATTCCTATTGAAGTGAATAAAGAAGAAAGCAGAGACGGGTATTTATTGCATGATGGGCTAAACAAACAAAAAATAATTATGAAACAACGGACAACCATTTCTTCACCCGATTATTTCGATGAAAAGGAAGATATTTCCTTTCCTATCTTACAAGACCAGAAACCAGGAAGCACTCTTTTACCAGAAACGATAGACGATGATCAAACTTCCGTCAAAAGAGAAAAATCGCTTGACTATGAAAGAACCGCTGTTTACATACCAACCTCCACTTTTATGGGTAAATATTACGTAAAATATGCTTCTCCTGTTCCTCCTACAGCTACAACTACTTCGATTACTATGGAGGATCTCATAGATGAAACCTCAGAACTACACAGCACATATCCAACCTATACCAGCTATTCGTACGAGAATATCCGAGAAGACACACAAAAACAAAACTCTTATGAACCTTTGAACCCGTACCTATATCCTAGCTATCCAAACAACGAGAATATTCAAGCAGATATAATAAAACCATATAGTACCATTGAGATTGACAACATTGAGCTATTAGAACCATTTACATTCAAGTCCTCAACAGAGCAGACTAATGTATATATGTACGATAACCTCAACAAACATTCATCAGAGCATACAGGTGTATATCTATACAATAACCTCAATAAACAGTCAACAGAACAGATGGATGTATATTATCTGTACGATAGCCTCAAGAAGCAATCAACTGAGCATATAAACATTGCCCCTCAGAAACAAGAACTGGACCATATAGACATCGCCCCACAGAAACAAGACTTGCCCCAGATAAACATCACCCCAGAGAAACAAGAATTGCACCAGATAGACATCGCCCCCCAGAAACAAGACTTGCCCCAGATAAACATCACCCCCGAGAAACAAGAATTGCCCCAGATAAACATCATCCCAGAGAAACAAGAATTGCACCAGATAGACATCGCCCCCCAGAAACAAGAATTGCCCCAGATAGACATAGCCCCCCAGAAACAAGACCTGCCCCAGATAGACATCGCTCCCAAGAAACAAGACCTGCCCCAAGCACAGGTAGAGTGTGTCGCCTTGAGCCGTTGGGGGCAGCTCGTAAGCGTTAGCTGCGAGCTCCCTCTACCGTTCATCTGTGAGACGAACCCTTACTACAAGGCCCCGAGCATCTGGAACGTCGTCTCTTACCTCAAGTACCTGTACCGGAGATCCTACAGAGTCCTGGTGGAACTAGATCTCGTTAGGCCCGACATGTTCTCCTACAACGTCTGAAGCGCTCCCTCGCTGCGACTACAAGTCACGTTGCCTGGGTGGATTCGGAGCTATTTTGCGAAGCGGGCTACATCTTAACTTGACGCACCTAAGCGCCCTAAACACTATCACACTTTGACGCCCATTTAAGAAATATGACATGCCCACCCTAATTTATGACAACTAGTAAGCAGTGCCACCAATACCGCAATACTTTGGGAGCACCTGTTCTAGAAGCACCAATTTTCAAAAATTGCCAGGGGAAGACCACTTTAAATAGATTCTAGGGGGCGACCAATTTTTTCAAACTTTTGAACAAGTCTGAAGGAGGTGCGGAGCCCTCTTTGGGTTGGTGGACCAGGTCCCTCAAAATTATATAGTTTCGCTCATTCTCCCCCCCCCCACCCCACCCCCACTACACAGATAAGGCACCCATGTTGCATCCCAGAGAACCACAACTGCCAGTCGGGAGAAAGGGAGACCTCTCATTGGTTAATAATAAAGAGTGGCAATCCAAACAGTCAAAGTAAACAAACTCTGCCTTAGACACAGAATATTTAACAAATGAAGTGCTGCATCCAACCACCGGGCGCTGTAGTCAATGGTTGAGTGTGATAAGAGAACCGTAATCACGGTTATTGCTTTGTTAGTAACTCAATTGGTGACGTTTCTGAGATTAATGTCCTTAAGATAAAACGAACTGAGGTTTAAACCTTACGACTGGAGATATCTCGATATCATTCGTTACATTACGCCGGGAAGACGACCAACTTAACGTTTACGTTACGTTACGTTCACTTAATGTGCAGCCCGCTTCGGTGGCCGCGTGGTCTAACGCGCTACTCTCGTGTTAGACAAGACTGCCAATAACGTGGGAATCGAGGTTCGAATCTCGGTCGGCTGTACTGAGGATGTTTTTTTCCAAAATTGTTTTCTACTCGTCCTCCTCGCAAATGCGGGTACACTTCCTCTAAATATATAGCCTTACTAACCCCTAAAACCATTAGTATAATTAGTACATGTGCGTAGAGCTCTAACGGGTAGTAAGATGCGGTGCTAAAAATAACTTAACGTGCGTATTACGTAAATGAGAGTGTAACGTAGAAAACTCGAGTACAAGACAACAAATAAACTAGGACAGTTTAAAAACCAATTTTATATTGAAATGTAACTAGAGCAATTAGGGCTGATAAGACTTTATTTATTTGAAATAGAAGCTTTCCTGTAGTTCCCAAATAAAGTGTAAGAAGAAAACATGATGTTTCGTTAGTAGCGAGATGCAGGCAATTGAACTGTACCGGAAATGGCGTCTGCACACTATAAATAAACAAATGAAGTACTAAATATCAGTGTTGGCGTTGTTCATTACGTGATTGGCTGGTAAGAACACGTGATACATCACACGTGACTTAATGTGGAAGCTCTTCCTTGGACAACTATTTACCTTAAAGTGAATGTCACATCAACGTTAAGTTAGGTGCATCTGGATGGCGTCCTTTTTTTAAAAAAACACGAGAAGAATCCGTTAACGTTTAGTTGATCATTGTTTCAATGATCTAAGTTCTACTGTCTTCTAGGGGTGTTCGAAGGCCACTTTTTAAATGCGAAGCGAAGTTGAAGCGAAGCTTGAAACTTGCGAAGAAAAGTCGAAGTTGAAGTCGAAGGCCTATATTAATAATTAATGCACACAGGTTTAACTGATAAGCTTAGTAAATTATCAATAAAGTTTTAATATTAACTTACATCGTGGAGTTGATACAATTATTTTGCAAATTTTACATATGTATGTCTTTTTATCTGCATTTCTATGATAATAATTATAAATTAAATTCTGTTTTCGTTTCCTACTTTCCGTATCAGCCATTTTGAATAATAAAGAAAATGCGAGGAAGCTATGAAACACTTCTGTGTCAAAATGCACTTGTAAATTTGTCACAGATAATTGCAAAGAGATAGAATATTAAGGACTAAACATTAGATGTGAGCTAGGATTATAGCACAACTAAAGCGATTTCTCTGCTTCATACCTGTGACCTTGGTGTTATTTCTTTATATGTATTTTTTTACAAAATTATTCTAGCGATAGGGAATATAATATATTAACATTTACTTACCCGCTTTTGATCTATACTTACGTTATGGTAGTTAAAATTCTGTTTAGTAACGGTTTCAAAATGATCAAATATTGAAATATGTAATATTTAGTAAGATAAAATTAAATCGTTTGATAACTTATCAAAGTTTTATCCTTCCTTCAAAATTTTTCGAATATTCAAAGGTTATTGTACATGTCGAAGTCGAAGCCGAAGGAGATTTGACCTTCGACTCCGACTTTTCGAAGCTTCGCACACCACTACTCTTTTCTAGTGAAGAACGAATGGGGAACCAATCACATCTGCTACAACTTTGTATCGAAAGTCGGGCCTTTATTGACAATATGTAAAATATTATTTGATATTGAATGAAGTTGAAATACTTTAATGAGTAGGCCTATATTATTTGTATTTGCCAGATAAAGGGAAAGGTCAATAGAATCGTAAAATATTATTTATGATAATAGTAATAACTATTACTATACATTATTACTATTATTATGTATGCACTTAAAAATGAAGATTTTCGCATAGAAAAAGTCACACAGCACAATTACCGCACAAGAAATGCTGGTGATTTATATTTTAATTCGATTAGAATATAATACGGAAGAAATACACCCCGTTTCATGACCACCAAATATACAACCACCTTCCACCACAACTCAAAAATATTATTTAAAAAACACGTTTATAAAAAGAAACTTATCCATCTAAATTGATCAATAGCTACATGAGACACTCTCTTGTTTCCAATTAATATTCTTTTAAACTGATTATAAACATCATTCAAATTAAATGATCACTAATCTATTTTTAGGAACACAAACAGTAAATCAAAATCCAAGTAGCAAAATGTTAATAATTAGTACTTTATTGAATTATATGCATCATCATCAACTGTTTCCAGCCTGGGCCAGGTCAGTTTAATAAAATACCTTCCTCTTCCTCTATTCCTCCATCACTCTTCCTATTTTAATTTCTTCCATTCTTCTCCTCCCATGCACACTTTCTATTATCTGCTCCTCCCATCTCTTTCTTGACCTCCCTGGCAGTCATTTCCTACATACTTCATTTCCATAATTTTCTTTGGCGTCCTCTCGTTTTCCATCCTCAGTACATGTCCATACCATCTCATCCTTGCTTCCTCTAATATAGTACTTGATGTACTTGTGACAGCTAGCATGCTACTCACAAATTTATTCCGATGAATTGACATTGTTTTCTAAATTATATATAATATGTTGTAGTAATATGTATACTCAACAACTTAATATAAAAAAAGGCATTGTGCAGCAAATTACTAGAAAATGAATCATATAACATTGTTTTATATATGTATTACTTTATGTAAATCTAATAGACGCACATTCACTTTTTATTTAATAGTCTTTCTTTCATTAAAATATTCTCAAATATCTAATAAACTTGTATCTACTTCAATGTACCATCACGGTACGCCATTAAAATATAGTCATAAATTAAATTTTTAAGATATACAAGGAGATCAGATATTTTGATTATCAACTTTATAAATTACATTGTTACAATGATAATTATTAACCTGTAAATTATAAAATAAAAACATCTGTAAACATTCATAATTTTATTTTATTGGATCCTTCTCCTACACTAATTATTATTTCCATTACTAAAGAAATAATATTCTACCTTAACGGTTTTAAATCTTTGGGTCAAGAAAATGGTAGGCAAAACATTATTTAATTTTTCTAGGCCTGTCCAACAAAATATTCAGCCTTTCCAGAGCTGCAACTACTTAGTGGGGTTTTGTTTTAATATATTTGACGTTTTGAAAAATAATGTAGAAACAAACTTTGTGTTGAAATTGAAAACTATTTTATTTGAATCAAACATGAATTCATTTCCTGAATCCGAACATCACGAATCCCAGTAACAGGCTCAACTTTATTTTTGTACAAATAAAGACCGAAAAATAACTTTAAATTTTATCTGTAATACATTTATTATTTTTTACTAATATGTAATTATTTTGTATGAGAAAATACAATTAAGTAAAATTTTGTATATTATTAAACTAAACCACATATTTGTGATATTTTATAGCACTTAAATATATTTAAGTCATATATAATTAATAATTTCAAAGGCCGATTTTGACCAAAAAAACTCATTTTAAAGGTTAGAAGTCTAGGATGTCATCAAAAAAAGTATTTTTCAATGAAATCCTTATTCCTGATATGATCGAAAAATGTATCATTGGTGAAATGTGTGTTTAGCCTTTCCCGGTGATGAATTATTACCGGCCGGGAGCTGGGTGTTGTATACGTCCTAGATTTAAGCTAGTTTGTAAGGCGTGTGCCGATATAATCAGTCAGTTCAGAAAGTGCACGTTAATTACATAAAATAAATGAAAATAAAAAAGGTAGGGGAAGTTGAAGTCATTGTTTGGCAGCTCGCAGATGAAGCAGATGTTAGTCTATTGGCAGTTGCAGTCGTCGTTTGGCAGCTCACAGATGAAGTAGACAGTTTAGTGGCAGTTGCAGTCGTCGTTTGACAGCTCGCAGATGAAGTAGACAGTTTAGTGGCAGTTGCAGTCGTCGTTTGACAGCTCGCAGATGAAGTAGACAGTTTAGTGGCAGTTGCAGTCGTCGTTTGACAGCTCGCAGATGAAGTAGACAGTTTAGTGGCAGTTGCAGTCGTCGTTTGACAGCTCGCAGATGAAGTAGACAGTTTAGTGGCAGTTGCAGTCGTCGTTTGACAGCTCACAGATGAAGTAGACAGTTTAGTGGCAGTTGTAGTCGTCGTTTGGCAACTCACAGATGAAGTAAGAGAGTGCACTACAGGGACTAGTTTCAATACCCTCTGCTATCACATTAGCTCCCAGAGTTCCACACTGGTTAACAGAGCTGGTGAGTGGATAACCAGTATTCCAACGATGGAACTCAAGTCCGGACAAAGACTGGTATGCAAGAAATAAAGTGTTACTCAGATTATAAACTAGGGCTCTGAGTCATGCTCTATAATACAATACAATTTTTAATTTATTGAACCTTTTAGAAAATACATATATGTTTTTCACAGTCAGCATAGATATCATTTTACTATATTATTATAGTTATTTTATAGGTATTGATAATATCTATCAAGACTTGACAGCTGCAGGTCACATTAATTGATTTATGAACACGTGAAAGTACATCTAGTAAATTTCTAGCTGTCAGATAAGGTTTTTCCTATGAAAATTGGACTGTATATGTTGATAGCTAATGTTAAAACATCGAAGAATATATCGCAAGAAGTGAATATGGGAGAAACTATCTAACTTGGTAATGTTTATCATAAAAATGAAGAAGACTTCATTTTGTAATTAATGCGATAATATTATGAGCAGTGGATCTGTAACAGGGTCAACTCAGCCTCGTTAGGACAAATGAGGAACTACGTGAATTAAAAGATAGTGGCTTCGGTTCTAGAAAAAGAAATGGTCTGGAAGTTGGATGGAGCTCTAACAACAAATGGGCTACGTGATTGTCGAAAGCTTCTAGAAGGACGTCACCGACCGAGTGTTCTTTTCCCCCACCTTGCGTCCCTAGCAACTAAAACCCTTTATAAAGTGATGTTCGTGTATTCAAAGATGACTATTCGATTTCTACGCTTGATGGAGGAGTGGTATCCTGGACTTGGACAATGTCAGGACAAAACTTTCATATTCTATGGGCTTAAACTGTGGCAGTTTATATTTTGGACTCTGATTTAAATTTAACTTTTAGTGTTATCTAAGTTGGGCGTCATAATTTTTCTATTTAATAATTTTATTTTTTTACCTGAACATTTATTTTGAAATGAGACTCTATATTTTGTCTGTCGCCACTTGGGCGCTAGAGTCTGTTGTGTTACCTAAACTTTTATAGATAGCCACAATTATTAGTTGATTTTATGTTGGACACGTTAAATATAATTAATTTTGAAATTTGTGGTTACTAGTAATTGTTTTGGTAATATTAAGGTAGTCTTTTTGTGGTTTATATTTTTAAGTATGGATTATTGTAACGTAACTTTTCTGACTGATAAAATTAATGATGAGATTAATTCACATTAGAATATTTTAAAATCTTTTGCTATATTGTTTGTACTAAAAATCAACTTTATGGGTTGTTCTGTCTCTTCAAGACTGACCCAATTGATTGTAGGATAGGTTACGTGTGATGTAACATATACTCAGTTTAACTGCGCGAAATAATATTTGAAATTATTGTTTATTTTTGATTTTCAACATACCTCAGTAAAGATTTCTGCTCTGCTGTTATTGCTTTGAATAAACCATTCATATTGTTGTTATTAAATCTTGCAAATGATTTCCCTTTTGATATGTTCCTTAGCTTACGCCCCTCCCTTTTATATTATTTGTGGTCGTAAATAAAAGGTAGTAGAGTGGGGTGTAACACACATATATTTTATATCACTCTCCCAATGGATGTTTTCAAAATTATAACGCTGTGTCACGGTACAATCCAATAACTACATGGTTACACACACTTTCCATTAACAGGTTATTTCAAATCTCCTCACAACAACCAATAAAGTTGTCTGCTTGCTTCTAGCTCTACAGCGCATGTGTTGTCAAATGAATACACGCACTGATTTGAGATGGTTGGTTCTCTCGTGTCGAAGATCACATGCAGAGCGGATGAAGTAGAGATGAGTTGAACTTTAGCAGAACAGCTAGCGCCGATGAGGCCGAAATCTTTTTGACTTGTCACGTGACCAAGTTTCTGTTCTGTATTAGTTTTTTGTCCAACATGTAAATCCACAGTTATAGCATGGTCCACAGGACAGAGCCTAGCAAAGCTGGATTTTTTTTATTAAAATAAATGTTTTCTGATTAAAATTGTTTAAAAGTATTTTATGAACTAAAAGAATGAGTGAGGGGTTTGCGTTTTTTTAGCTAATGCTAAAAATATATGTAGCATCTTCACTACTCAAGTTAAGTTTGCCTGTTGTCGACTAGTTTAGTATCTGTGTGTATAAACCAAACTGTGCTTTACATCCATTACTGTCCCCAGACTGTGGTCAGTTTTTTATTCAAGCTATATATTTCCCACTACCGGCTGGCTAGGACTGTTGTAGCTTCATAACTTATAATTTAACTTAAGACTAGGGAAGGCACAGCATCCAGCCCCCGGACCATTAATTCATAACTGTGAAAAGGGTAAAGCCACATTTCACCAAAAATGATTTTTTTTGTCGTGCCGGGAATCAAACCCGGGACCCTTAGTTCAGTAGAGGGACATGCTACCAAATGACTATAAAGTGTCGAACCCAAACTATGATAAAAAAAATCACCCTAGCTGCATAGATATTTGTTTTAGAAATACTTTTATTAGCTGTTTAGTATTTCTTTAGCGCTCCTATCAAAAGATGTTTAGTATTCATAGATAAGATTATACCTAAAGAGTTATTCCTGAAAAAGTAGTAGTATGGATAATGACATCTGTTTACAATAGTTAAGAGCTATGAACATACGTTGCATGGTGCCTGGTCACAATTGAAAGTGTTCATGGTTCAAATCCCAACCTCTTACAATGACTTTCCCTAAATAGTTTTTCTTATTCTCTCACAAGTATAATGTTCCCTTAGAACAATATGAAAGTAAAATGGATAAATGAAACAAAGCGTTATTTAAGACAGTCTGCCATTGGTGTTTAGCACAGAATGTTTTGACGTTAATGAGGATTATGTGAAGCTCAATGTTACCGAGGTCTAAGGTGTTACTCTCACCAAAAAAAAAACTGGACTGCTGGTAATTATTGAGGTTCTAGTCCCGGTCACATGTTTTTTTCTAAATGATTTTTCATTCTCTACACACAAATGTGGGTACACTTTGTTTGGATTCAATCTTCATCATTACACATTAGTGTAATTAGTACATTTGCTCAGACAAGATGCAATGCTAGTAAAAATAAAAAAATAAAACAAAGAAAAGGATTCTCTCAAATATACCACATTAGTTATGTTTTATAAAGGTAATATATTTGAGAAAAATTATAGTTTGAAATTAAATGCATTGTATAGTGATATTAAGATAAAGGGAGGGATTAGAGAGGATCTAGTAAGAAGAGGACAGCAGGGAGAGTTGTTCTATAGGTGTGTAAGAGACCTGCTATGGAGAGTTGTTCTATAGGTGTGTAAGAGACCTGCT
>CABFWB010002390.1:52188-89299 GCA_902151455.1 Timema bartmani
CATAAAAATATATGTTTTTTTAAAAGATAGTTTAACTCAAAAGCTAAAATATTATAAGAAGTAACTTACATAAAATAGATTATTTAGAAACATACCTAGTAAGACCTTTCCACTCATATTTGATAATTGTTTACTAATTCAAAATTTGGTGTAATCAAGATTGATAATAATAGTTTTCTTGATCGATACACCTCTAATTATTGATAGATACAATTACACTTCTATGACCCTATCTTCGATACTCTCTCAAGAACTTGGGCAATGGTTTGGTCTGTAGCCCTTTCGCCGGCCTCAATAGTTTTTTCCTTTCTTCATAGTGATGCTGTGCATCTTTCTCTTCCTTTAATCTTCTTTGCTCCTAGAAAAACAAATAAGATTCAGTAGAGTTTTAAGAAATAGTTTCGAGACGAATAATGGAAAGAATGTGTAACTAAAACAACTTGAAAACACTTTATGGCACGATTCTTCTTTTTTCTCGATTCCAATAAGAACCAAGAAATAGAATTAGGATAAAATAAAGGTAAGAACCTCGATTCCAAAGGATATTCGTGATTCAAGGATTAAAGAAAATATCAAATTTAAGGTTCAAAAAAAATAAAAAAAACAGATTTTGTCAAAATTTGTAGATTTGAATTTGTTTTTAACAGGGTGTCCAGCCAAACTATATTTTTTAAATTCCCTGACTTTTCCAGGTTTTTTCAGATCCAATTTACTTTTTTCCAGACCACTATATATCAATATTAAGTATATTACGAAAATCATTTTTTAAGATCACAGTTTAATATAGTGGTGTTTTTTTTCTTCTAGATATATACACATTCTGAAATTGTGTCACTCAATAAAGGGATTAAACGATTTCTGACTCCGGAAAAATGGACTATTTTAAGTTAAAAATAGATTTCAGTAAAATCATATTGATCCATTAAAATATTTCCTCAAGCAAGCAAGCAAGAACGATTTAAAATAGTTGTGAGACAGAGCCATTCTTAGTTCCTTATACAAATGTAGGCCTAATCTAATTTTGCACATGCAAATAACCACGACTCAACTTCGGCTAAAGACACGTGGCAGAAGGGTGGAAAGAAACAAAAATCACTTGTTGAGAAGTGATATTAGTCCGCCCAACAGGGAAAATGGTGTGAAAGTGATTCCAGGTAGGTATTAACTGGAAGAAAAAGTCTTATGTTGACTATTGTGAATCAAAATATGAGGCTTTTTATAGAAAAAATGTAAAAATTTCCGAAATTTAATAAAATTCCCTGACTTTTTTTCCTGACCAAGCAAATTCCTTGATAATTCTAGGTTTTCCAGGTCGCTGGACACCCTGTCTAAGAACCTTTCCACACGGGGACACAAATGTCTGACACTGGGAAAAAAAACTAGGTAGCGTTTTAGTTAGTATTTAATATGGACTTGAGCGTGGCAGCTACTCTAAATATAATTTCAGTTTTGGCTCTGAATCCAGTCAGATGTTGTCCGATGATCGTCGTCGTCATTGGTCGTTCATCGGTTGTTGTACATCGGTCATCATCATCCGTTATACTTTGTCGTTGTCTGTTCATCGTCCTTCAGTTGTCAGTCATCGTCATCGGCGTCAGTTTGTCTTTTGGGCGTCCACCGTCGTCGTTGTCCAGTGGTGGTTGTTCTAGTCGTCGTCATTATTGATTCGTTGTTGTCCGTCGGTCTTCGCCGTCATCGGCCAGTTTTCGTCATCATCGGTAGGTCATTGTTGTCCATTAGTCGATCAAGGTCAGTCATTGTCCGCGGGTCGGTTGTCGTCCGTCAATCATCGTTGTCCATGTTGAATTCAAACCATCTCTAATTTTAAATCGATAAACCAACGGTCGTACAATCAACAGAGCCGACACAAAGTGGTCAGAAATTGAGGCCACAAAGACACAGTTCAACTTACTTTTCTCACACTGAACGTCATTTCCCTGTTACCGACGGAGCCGAGCATCCTCACAGAGTCGTGCCCTTCACGCTTCACCCTCTCACCCAGTGAGACACTACAACAGACAAACAGGTTAAGACAACACACCGACAACCGCACAGAGAAGCGATGTCGGCTAGCTATGCCAATGATCAAATAATGCTATATTATGCTTTCAACAAATTATTATTATTAGAGTTTAACGGCCCATTGACACAATTAGGACGTTAACTTACTCTCGTTATCATTTTCTTTCCTAACATTATTATTATTACTATGATTGTTATTATTATTGAAGAAGGGAGCTAGATCACAAATACCAATTTACCAGCGCTTGGAATTCCTAGAGTTAAGAATGTTGTCTAAGTACAATAGGGTCTGTCCCTTCTAAGTAAGGTAGCCAAAAGAAGGATATCGAGTTATTGTGTTATTAAATGTTCTGACTAATTCGTATAGCTATTACTTTTTTTATACTGGTGATATTTATATTTTAGAAGTGAGCTTTTCGTGACCCAATTAACAGCTTATATGCCTCCCCAATTTTACGACTTTTACCTGTTGCCCCTCAGAAACAGGGCATAACTCACGTTGAGAACCAGTGATCTAATTTATCACTATTGTGTTGAACAGAGATTCAAGGATTGAATCCCTGTCGGGTGTACCGAGGGCAGTTCTTCCTAAATGGTTTCCCACTCTCCCTAAACCTAGCAATTGCTGTTACATTTCCTCTAAAACTCTTAACCTCAATATCCCTATCCAATTAGCGTAATTAATGCATGTGTATAATTCAAAGAGAACTAAGAGGCAGTGATGAAAAGTAAAATGTATTCTAGGTGTTCCTGACAAAGCTGCAGGTATAGCAGCACCACAGTTGGTACCGAGAGGTCAACGTACTTATTACGTTTCCTCTTGACACCGCCGTGGATCCCCTTGAACTCTTCTCCCTCGCGGAGCTCGAAGAACTTGGGTTGACCACCAGAATTTGTTACAGCCTCTGCTTCGCTTTCTCTCTCTTTCCTCCTCTCTTCCCATTCTTTCCTCCTCGCCTCATTCTTCAACACCTTGTGTTGGCGCTTCAGGTTCTTGGTCCACTCTCGGTCATCGCCAGAGCTAGACCCAGAGTCGTCGGACGACTCCTCCGAGCTAGGCTTGCCCTCCTGCTCCTCCTGAATATATAAAACAACTATTTACATTAAATGTTAAAACACTGGTATGTTCGGTTATAAGAGAGAACCCTTAGGTTAGTCCCACTATTTCCGCTTTCCTGAAGGACACTTTTGTAGACATTCTTGCGGTTTTACTGGTACACTTAACACAAGGTACAAATGTTTAAAAAAAATCCTAAATAAGGTGCACGCAGACATATTAAGGCATCAATCTTGTCTTGTCCGATTCATTAGAGTTCAAATCTTGGTCAGATGTACTTATGTCTTAAGTGATTTTTCCTAAAAAAAAAATAATTCCACTCCCCTAAACATAAATGCGGGTACATTTATTTTATATTATATGTATATCTCCATTACCTGCTTCGGTGGTCGAATGATCTTAAGGTATAACTCTCTCACAATTGATTGGAGTGATGAGGAATGATGGCAGGGTTCGAACCCTGTTTGGGTGTACTGACGGTGTTTTTTATTAAATGGTTTTCCACTCTTTATCCATGCAAATGTGGGCACACTAAATCTAAATTTAACCTTTATCATAACTAACACATAATCATAATTGATATGCGAAGAGAAGGGTATAAGAACTATTGGAAGACCACGGACAAGATGGATGGACCAAGCGCAGGAGGACATGGAAGCTAAAGGAGCGGACTGGAGACGTGAGGCTGAGGGAGAAGTTTGGAGAGATCGACAGGAACGGAAGATAATGTTCCAGACGACCCGCGGAGGTTGAAACCTCAAATGATGATGTTGATTATATATCTATTTTTGCCCAAACGGGTAGTAGAACTCGGTGCTAAAAAAAAAACCTCTAGTCCATTATTGTAAATGTAGGAAACATAACGTACCTCAATCTCATCGAACTGTTGCTGCAAGACTTGTTTCTTGAGTTCCTTCTTGCGACTCTTGTCCAGTTTAGAGAGCACTGGATTTAGTAGTCTGAACTCCTCGGCATTCTTGTCCACCTGAAAGTCTGGATTCTCGAACAACATCTTAAAACGGTCGTCTTTGAGCAAGCTCAACCCAACCTTCTTCTTCTTCTTTTCCTTCATATCCTCGTCCATCAGCTTCAAGGCCAAATCTTTGTTGACCTTGGGAAGTTTCTACGATATGAGAAAATACATAATTAATGACGTTGCCTAACTACATGGTGAATCCAAAACTATTGTGCGAAGCTGGTTGCGTCTTAGCTCAACGCGGCTAAGCACTGTAAGCATTTTATCACACTTAGAGGCTATTGTAAGAAATAGAATGAGCGGGAAGAAAATAAAAAGTTCACCCTGCAAGCTCCTCTTAACCCTATTAACCCTATTAACACTTCCTCTCTCCTGCCAATGAGTATAAACACCTACTCTACTATTTGCACCTTTGAATATTTATGCACAAAATTATAAAAATGGAACATAAATGTGTATTTCAATTTATCTTATTTATCCACAAAATGATAGAAATAAAACATAAATGTGTATTTTGGTTTTTCTTATTTCTAGGAGTAGGTGAAGCTTCAAGACTTCGGCCTGGCTTCGACTTCCATACCTCTATTGGTGAAGCTTTGTAATTGTCATATCCAGAATTTTTATTTAGAATCAAAAGTCGAAGCTGAAGAATATTTGAAGTGAAGCGAAAGTTTGCAAAGCTTGGCACATCCCGAGAAATCAGGTCTTGTGATTGAACTTGCCTGTAGCTGGACTCTGTTGGCACGGTTTTCTTCGATCTTCTGATGTATTTTCTTCTTCCTATACTCCTCAAAGGCAAATGGCTCTGCCACCATCTTTGCTTTCTTGTACAGTCTGATATCCACAAAGTAGCCATGCATGTAAGCTCGGAGAAGGTTTGTGCCTGTACAGGAAAATATTTAATTTTCAAACATAATCTTACTAAAGAACTAATTATGGTTTAAATTAGGAGGGATAGCCAGCACACCTACCTTGGTGATACTAAAGTATAAATTGTTTAGATGAAAACTAAAAAAGACATAAACACATTTTTAAGTTTGTTTGTGTGTTTTTTAGTGTTTTATCTAAATAATTTAAACCATGATTTAGCCTAGTGCTCTATTCTAAATAACCTTAAAGAATAGTTTTATATATCTTTAAGAAAATCCTCTTTTCCCTTTTATGAGGTAATTGTATTATATTTGGAAGAAGGTATAGGAAAGTTGGATAGGAATATAATATAAAAGGGACGAACACAACATCGCATTTATCATGAAAAGAAGAACACGATATTACATTTACCATGAAAAGAAGAACACATTTTTATATGTTTCTATCCACCTTTCCTGTACCTTCTTACAAATATAAATAATTGTTTTAATATTTTGATATTTAGGAATAAACACTCTCATTACACTTGACCAGGATTCAAACCCCAATCTCCCTGTCATCACTGTCATCAAGAGTCCAGTCTATTGCAAGAGTGGTGTCCCGGACCATTTGACCATCGAAATGGATCACTACCATTTCCATAATGGGGAAAGGGTCTGGTGAGAAATGAAAATAAACTAAAGATGGCACAGATACATTATTTTAGAGTCGAAAATAAAATGTAGATTCAGATTCGAGAAATAGTGGATTCGACCCATCTCTAATTTATAACCAAAACTTTTTTTTTAATAAAGGCAATTTTTTGGGGGGAAAATGTGGACTATTTTTGGAAATAATAAATTCCCAGTTTAGTTTTTTAATTTTTAGGGCCTTTTTTTTATTATTATTTCTCAAATTTTCGAGATTTATTATTTAACTTTCGAGACGAGATAGAATAAATAAGGTACTTTTGCTGTTGGTAAATTAAATTCTGTAATAAAAATATTTCTTGGATAAACTATAGGGTATTTTAGAGCTTTATTTTGATTTATTTTCTTAGAATCAAAGTTTTTTTGTTCTGTTGGTGGTACTGAAAAATTAAGGTGCGTCTTACAATCAATGGTGTCTTAAGAATCGAAGACATATGGTATATGCATATAGACGGTGTGGAAACGATTCAGTTGAGTGCGTGAAAAAGAAATGATCTCATTTGAAACCTGGCTGTCTTTTAAACATATTACTGCCGCTCTTGTTGATTATCAGGAGATTATGCCTACCAAGGAGGTGTTCCAGACCCAGATCCTCCAACTCTCTCTTGGTGACAAACTTGTAGTCGTCGTACACTGTCTCCATAGTGCTCTCCTCCAGTTCTTCTGTGAGGCTGTCGAGGAAACTGCACCACTTGGGGGCGGGGCCAAGGCTCTAGAAATACAGCAGCAATGTAGAGCATGTTATCGTATCAATCCTCGGATCACGAGAACAATATATTTCCCCTGAATATGTCATTGTACATTCTTTTATCCTCGTATCGGTGGTCTAACAGGTCAATTTCCCAATGACTAAGATATCAAGGTTCGAATTAGGGGTGTGGCAAGTCCCCGTTTTCAATTCAAAGTTAACTCGAACCGAATATATGAAATATTCTTGAAGCCGAATCAAAGTTTAAATATTTTTTTTACTAAGTGTGTTTTATGATTGAAAACATATATTTTGGTTATTTATATATTTAGCTTTATGCACTTAAAACTGGAATTGTTTTATTACACAGTTGCTTGTAATATTTTATTTTACCTGCTTCAGTGGCTGCATGGTCTAACCGAATGCATCACTCAAAACAGACTAGACTGTCGAGATCAGGGTTTGATCCCAGTCGGGTGTAGTGAGGGTACAGGACGACACTTACCTAGACCAAAATGGAATGGGCCAGTTTCGCATATGAAACTGGCCCATCATTCAATTTCAGGTAGGTGACGTCTTGTATTTAGTATAGCGCCGCACTTGAGGCGTACTAAATCTGACTGACCCATTGAATCAAATAATATAAAATTTAAATCAATATTGATATTGTCGAAGTTACACAGACTCCTACTTCGTAATTGTCAAAGCCGCTTTTAATACCAAAACACAACTTTTTATTTAGCCCTATCCAATTATTGTATTTACCAAAATCAGTTTTTCTGCCAATAAGCAGTGTTAGAAGTCTCTAAAACCATACCAACATAAAAATTTGACAAAAAAAAAGTTTTTATTTATTTTGAATCTTAAATCCAATATTTCTCTAATTTTTAAATCTCGACTATCTTTTAGCATTCAAATATTCAAAGGTCCTACCCATAGTTAGAAGTTGTTGTTTTTTTTTCTAAAAAAAATACTAATAATTAGAACTTCTTTAGTTATTTTAAATATATATTTAATTACTAACTGGTATGTAGTACGTCAGTATCTTGGTGTTCTCGTTGGCAATAAACATCATCCCTGTGTTAGGGACCACACACAAACTGTGGAACTTGGTTTCAGATGCTTCGATAGACGTAAATAACTTTCCCTGCAAAAATTAAATTAAAAATATTTACTACAAAACACAAAGAAAAGGTGTTTAAAAAAATTATAAATAAAATTAGTATATTTTGGAAGCAAATACAGTTTTAAATATGGCTTGTTATTTAAAACATGTTAGGGAATCGCTATTTTTAATTTTTTAAGTACACTAGAGTCATGATTATCCAACCAAGTTATCTGCGTTTCCAAGTGTGTTTTAAAATAAACCAGTACATATTCACTAGTAATTAATAAAAAAAATCTATCGCAAACACCTTAAAACTGTTACATTGGAGACAGCAAAGCATAATTGCTATGCATGCGGTTGGCGTATAATACAGTACTATTGCAGTCTTGGTTGGTGTAGATAGCAGCACTGTTTTGATTTGGCTGGAAACCGAAGCTGTGTCAAGGGAGGCAAACCTACACTGAAAATGATTTGCATATTATCCAGCTTGTTTCTTATCAAGCCCGGAATTCCGACCCTTCAGGACATAATCGCGACTCTAGTGTATACCAAAAATATTAGATAAGAACCTAAATATTTTATATAATATTTGTTTTAGCACCACATCTTAGTACCTGTACTATACATTAGTGTAATTAGTACATATGTGTATAGCCCGAACGAATAGTGAGACCAGTGGAACAGAACAAAGAAGATGTTTTTCACTATATTTGAAATAATTCCATCATGAAGTTTTCTTATACCTATATTTTGACTCACACTATTCTTGTCCCATATCTTGACTATGCACAAAATAATTCCATCATGAAGTTTTCTTATACCTATATTTTGACTCACAGTATTCTTGTCCCATATCTTGACTATGCACTCGTCCATCGATAAAACCAAATCCTGAGACTCGTGGAAGTCCACGTTGACTATGGGTAGTCCGTACATGTGGTCTTTGGTGTAGAAAGGTTTGTTGGAACGGATGTCGTAGAGAAGGACCTGCCCTGTTGACGTCCCAACGCCAAGGGTCAACCCCCCCTTAAACTTGAGAGCCGACACGGAGGAGACACCCTCCACCCTGTGGGGAAATACAGAGTTGCAAGAATGGACATACATGACAGCTGTAAAATGTTACTAGAGCTACTTTCATGTGTTCATAAGTTAAGCCATGCAATAGTCAGCGGTCACTTTTGATAGATATTATCGATACCTATAAAATAACAATCTTTATAAGGAAAACCTCTTTCACTTCAAGAGGTAATTGCATTATATTTGTAAGAAGGTACAGGAAAGGTAGATGGAAACATATAAAAGGAACGAACACATGATAGCTTTTACAATTAAAAGGAGAACACATTCCACACTTTACATTGCTGCCACTCGCCAAAGGGAACACAGTCCACACTTTACATTGCTGCCACTCGCCAAATGGAACACAGTCCACACTTTACATTGCTGCCACTCGCCAAAGGGAACACAGTCCACACTTTACATTGCTGCCACTCGCCAAAGGGAACACAGTTCACATTTGCACTGCTGCTTCTGGACAAAGAGCACAGTTCATACTCTACACTGCTGCCACTGGATAATGAGGCAATGGTAGATCCTTATAGTAAATCTTTCCGTTCTCCGCTATTAAGAAGGGAGTGTAAAACGTGGAGTGCAGTTTACTTGATTTCAAATTGTTTTTGTTCCAAAACAGAAATTAATGTCGAAGCAGAGCTTTTTAAATATAATTTACATACAATGAATGATAATACCTTTGAGTTATTAGAACCAGGAACTTCCCAGATGTAAGGACTTAAGAGCTTCTTCGGCCTTTGCCTGCTAATTCTTTGACCAGCATCTCTAGTTAAGATTCAAAAGTGAATACCCTTAAGACCAATGACAGTGGTTTTCTAGCTCTATAGGTGGTTTCGTTTAAGGGTCTATGAAGGTCTTTTTAAATATAAAACAAAGTCAAAGCTAAGCTTAAAACATAAAAAATCAAAGTTGAAGCCAAAGTCGAAGAAGAGGTGTTTGGTGTTGTCATAACACTGGATATTTTCAAATTTTAAATTACCTATTTTTTTTAGCACCACGACTTACTACCAGTTAGGGTTATACGATTATGTACTAATTACCCTGATGGTTTTAGGGATTAGGAAGGTTATATTTAGAGGATATGTACTTACATTTGTGTGGAAGGAGAGCAGAAAACCATTTTGGAAAAAAAAAACCTCAGTACACCCGACTGAGATTCGAACCTTAATCTCCCCATCATCGGCAGTCTTGACTCATGTGAGAGGAGCATGTTAGACCATGCAGCCACCAAAGAGGGTTAAATTACTTATAAGTACATTTAGGTAAAGGAAGAGTTTTGGAAAAACAAATCACCCTCTATCTACATTATTTTAAGCTGTCATATCCGAGTTTATTCATACCCACATTATAGATGTTATTTAATCCCTATTCGGTGTTAAAATACTGTTTAGTAGATGGTCTAAAAAATGATAACATGATTAAATATGTCATATTTAATTAAGACATTTCAAATATGTTTAAAATGTATGCAAGTTTTCTTCTTCGTCCGAAATGTTTCAAAGATGCAAAGGTGGGTATCAAAGACGAAGCGAAGTAGAGTTGGCTTTCGACTTAGGCTTATACATTTTGAAGCTTAGCACACTCTCAGTGCCTCGATAGCCTCAACTATGAAAGAACCAACACAGTGCGTTGGGCGACCTACATGGATTCTGAGACGCAATGTAGAGCGCAGTCCAATGTCCCGATGCGGTCCCTGGCCCGAGGGTCCCACGCCTCCACCTTCCCCTCCTTGGTACCGCACACCAGAAGATTGTGAAGAGGGTTAATGGCACAGCAGTCCACCTCTGACGCTTCCGTCATCAGCGGGTTGAGGAACTGACCACGCTCAAGGTTCAGTCTGTACACCTCTGGACTGGAAATAGAATACAATGTATCGTTACCGGTAGGTTAGTCTAGCATGCTCGACTATGGTCCAAGGGACAAGATTTGCCGGAAACACTCTAGAACAAGGGTGGGGGGACTTTCTTATTTTATAAGGCACTAAAAAACATGACCTTATAAGAGCCATATGAAAGTTTACAAGAAATTGTATATACAAACTAGTGACAGCTACCATTACTTTTGAGACGAGTATAATTACCTGTCTTCCCGAGTCATGAGTGACTACTAACTTTGCACGCATAATTCGAGTGTTTATATTATGTCTACTGCTCGATCCATCATGCAGCTTATCTCGCTGAAGAAAATCAATAACATTTCTGAAAACGGTATAATTTATCTTTGAATATTATGAGTTAATACCGTCTATGGTTAATTGGGTGATTGTGAGGTGAAATGGAGGACCTACAGTTTTAACGAGGGATCCGAACCCCGGTGGAGGCCTGGCATTCCACACATTCACAAGTTGTGATTAATACACATCTTGTCAGAGTTGAAGGAAGGGTTTGGCAATCAGATAAATCTGTGCCGGGACCGAGGATTGAACCCCGGACCCCCAGCACATAAGTCTGATACCTTACCCCTAAACCGCCAAGTCACCGCAAATCTAGTTTTAAGCTTAGAGATTATCACAAAATTTAATTCAATTATTCTAGATTATTTTAATTTAAACAGTAATTATAGCATAAAACGATTATAAATGTGTATTTCAACACTAAATAATTTTAATGACAGAGTTTCACACATTTTTTTACAACCATTACTATTTTCAACCTGTGGTCTGGGTCAGTTTTTTATTCAAGTCATATATTTTCCAATACCGGCTTGCTAGGCCTGTCTTAGCTTCATATGTCTTATAAAATAACTTAAGACTAGGACAGTCACAACATCCAGTCCCGGGCCATTAATTTATCAATGTGAAAGGGTAAACCCATACTTTCATCAATTATAAATTTTCGGCCATGCTGGTAATCAAACCCGGGACCCTTAGCTCTCACTATGCAGACACGCTATCGACTGAGCTAAGGTGTCAGGCTGGGGTTTTGTAATTATTAAATATAAAATTTTACTTTCAAATCAAAGTCAAAGCTGATGACTATAAGAAACAAAAGTTGAAGTTTTGGAAGCTTTGCATACCTCTAGAAAATTACAGAAAATCAATAAACATAAAAAGAAGAAGTTTTCTATTCTCAAACCAATACATTAATTTTTCTGAAACCCACTTCTGTGACCAAATGGTTTAAGGCATCACTCTCGTTTTAGACTGGCTTGCTGATGACGGGGAGATTGAGGTTTGAATCCTCGTCGGGTTTCTGAAAGGGATTTATCCTTGATGGTTTACCACTCTCTTTCACATGAATGCGGGTAGATTACCTCTAACATACTTCCTTTCTCATCCCTACACTATTAGAGTAAATATTATAAATGTGTATAGCGTGGCGCAGTGATATTCTGAAACAGAGACGTATTTTAAGAACGTGCATCACATGTCAATCAACTCTGTGATACAGTTGGCTCGAAATAATAGATTTACACAAACACTATTGCACGTGGATCATTTCTGATCAAGGATTAATGGAGATAAAGAGTTAATAGAAGTTCCTAATACTGATCACTGTTGAAATATTAGATGATATTTGTATAAAAAACTGCACTGAAAAGGCCATTTTTGACCACAAATCTTCATTCAGTCATAATAGAGACATACGGTAGTTATTAACAATAAACTTTGTCGCTTTGTCCCCCATCGTCACCGCGGAAAATGTCGAGTAATCGTTAAAATACGAATGCACTGCACACATTTCTATCATATCATAGGTGTTTTCCATATGTCATGTTTACTCCCATACCTCGCACGAGCTGGGAGCCGAGTTGGAGCTGCTATGATGAACGCTCATTATTATAGAGTCTCTGTAATCCAGTATTAATGTCTAGATTAGACTAACCCAGCTCCGACGATGTAAAGATCGCAGGTAGGATAGTGATACTGCATGTCTCGACCAAACTTGGGGATCCGCAGTCGATGGTAGTGACCCTGCGCAGAGTGGAACTCCACATACCGGTCAGTGTGAAGAAAAACAAGCTGGGAGAACAAATGTGAGGAATGGTTAGCCTATAACATACTTACGAGATACAACAGGCTGCAGTTATTTAACCAACTTTGGTCATCACATGGTCTGAGGCAGTGGTTCTAAAACCTCTTAATCTCGCGGACCATCTAACCAAGTAACAGCTGATTCGCGACCCCCTCCCTTGATGTAGCATAAATGATTAAAAAAATGATAATCATTAATTTATAATATATTATAGGGATAAACTAGTCATAATATATTTTTAATGTAAATATAACTACAATGTATATTAAAATAAAATTAATATAGGTATTATATTTATATATTTTTTGACATAATACATTTTTTAAATAAATGTAAAAATAATTACAATAAAAAAGAAAATATATATATTATATTAACTGTAAATTTAGTCACTGAATAATTTATGTGAGGAATGGAGCTGCTTGTGTGTCTTTAAAGTATCAATGAAATTTTTATCAATGTTATTGACCATCTCCCAAAGTCACATTCCTCACTAGGACGATTTCATTTAACTTTTTTTTTATAACATTAAAAGCAGAAAAGGCTCGCTGGCACAAATAAGTCGGTGGGAAAAGGCATCAAATGTTTCGGTGCTTTCCGTGAAAGTTCTTTGTGCTGGCTGACGAGAAAACTAATTTATAAAAGTGAATTTCCAAATGCTCCTCTCAAAGATGTGGGCACAAAGGTCGTGACCGACCCCCGAATTTTAGACCTCACTTTCTCGCTGGGTTATTAATATAGGAAGGCATCTCCATTGTGTTTAGTATATATCAGCGATTTTTAATAGAGAAAAACATCAATAATCAGATTAGCCCTCATCATTTTAGTACCTCTGTGTAAAATATTAGCCTCACTAAAATAAATAAACCTACAATTTCTTTTTCCGTGAAAATCATCACTTTTTAAGTTATGTAAGCTATATGAAAAAAGAATTAAAAAGCCAAAGCTATTATTTATGATTTTAGTGAGGATTACTCCATCTAGATATCATAGCTCAGTGGTTAGAGCATTGGCGTACTAAGCCAAAGGTCCCAGGTTTGATTCCCGTGTCTAGGTGTCATTTTTCAATTTTCAGTATATGAAAAAAATTGCTCATGTTGCTATATTTTTATTTAGATATATTCAACATAAGGATTATGCTGCCGCAGTTAGTGATGATAGTGCTAACATTTGTGAGTAGTGGGTGTCATGTAGTCAGTACAACAAGCCCTCCAGCCGTTAATCTCAGTTTTTTAAGCCAGAGCTTCTACTTCTTTACTAAAGTAGCTCATTTGTCTTCACGAGGCTGAGTTTGACCCTGTTCCGGACCCCTTTCTTCACATATGAATTTTGGAAGCGCCGCCGAGGACCGAACCTGAGACCTTTGGACCCGTACCCAGGAACTCTGACCGCCATATGAATATTAAACTGTCACTATAAAATCCTTTTAACTATTTCACTATTAACTATTGTTGTGTGAGAGCCCTCTAGTTAACAAAATGGAAATAAATGTATAGCTCACCTTGCTGTAGTCGTCAGAGAGGATTTCAAACGTCACAACATCAGCGTCAAAACATCTCTCAAACTTCATGGACAGATTGTTTACGTCATAGCAACGGACTCGAGGCTTATAAGTTCCCGTTGCTAAAACATACTCCCCGTCTTTGGATACCCTGACGGTTGTACTCAGCGCAGGCATCTCAAAGTCCTGGATAAGTTCGATGCGCCTCCGGATATCTGAAACATGGGAAATAAATACAGTAAAACCTTGGATTGCGAGCATAATTCGTTTTGTAAACGTGTTCGTAATACAAAGCACTCGTATATCAAAGTGAATTTCCCCCATAAGAAATAATGGAGACTCAGATGATTCGTCCCACAACCCAAAAATATTTAATCTAAAAATGATTAATACCTTTTTTTATTTTCGTTATTTAAATGTAACGGTACTGTAATCAAATTTATTTATTAAATTTAATGGTGGCTGGTGTGAGGTGGACGAGAGAGATCAGAGGAGGAGGTGGGTTATTGTTTAGGTCGACTTTCACTGTCACTAACGGAATCACTGCTATATGTTGGCTCACTCAAATATTAATATTTTTGTGCGACTTTAACAAAGAACCTATCCAATGACACTGCTCGGCAGACAAAGCGTAACCGTAGTACTACTCGTATTGCAAGATATCGCTCGTTTATCAAGTTAAAATTTATTGAAAATTTTTGCTCGTCTTATAAAACACTTGCAAACCAAGTTACTCGCAATCCAAGTTTTTACTGTACTTAGGTAAATACTTGTGAATGAGTTTACTGTTGCCGGGATTACAATCAACTTAATATTCAAATAGCCCACTTCAGTGGCCGCACGGTCTAAGGCGTCACTCTCGCAATAGACTGTACTGCCAATGACAAGGATATCGGGGTCCAATCCCAGTCGGGTGTACTGAGGATATTATTAAAAGTCCACTATAAATGTGGTACCACCTGTTAATGTCCTTGCATGAGCACTAAGCTCCTGTAAATATGTATCATATAAAAATTAATAAAGGACAATTATTTCCGTGACACTATCATATTATTACTTGACTCACCATCGTGTAGCCTACCAATTCATCTAAATATGGTTGACTAGATTTTAAAAATGTATCCTACGGGTTTACAAGGATCTGAGAAGTGGACCTCTAACAGTGAGATCCTAATACATCTGCATATCAGACTTTTTATGTATTTTTTTAAAAGAATCTATTTCATAGTACTGTAATAGCTTACTCTGCCTATAGCTAAAAAAGTGTCGATGGAATCTTAATTTCTTTTATCACCGCGTCTTACTACCTGTTCAGGTTATCCGCAAATGATAATTACTCTAATGGGGTAGGGATGAGGAAGGTAGCGTTTTAGAGGTTATCTACCCGCATTTGCGTGGAAGGAGAGTTAGAAACCAACCACTCTCAGTACACCCGACCGGGATCGAACCCTCAGTCATTGGCAGTACAGTCTATTGCGAGAGTAACGCCTTAGACCATGCGGCCATCGGAGCGGGTAATAATAGTGTGTAGTATAGTTGAATATATATCAAGTTAAGCTGTGGTAAAAAAAAAAAGTTCTTCAAAACTATTATTATATCGAATGCTACCTATGGTATCTATGTTTTTTCCTAAATTATTTTTAAAATAACGAATAAGTTTTATATATAATATATTAACTTACCCACATTTTTCTTCAAAAGAGCACGTCTTTTTCTGTCAGAAAGCCACTGAAAAGTAAAATGCTTCAAGTTATATAAACATGCTTAAAGAAGCTTCACAAATCTTATCATGAAAATGACGAAAAACAATTTCCAAAATACAAATAAAATTTGTGGAGCGGACAACATCCCGAAGTGGTATGAAGTTAATGATCTCGCCCTTAACTTGAATCTACTAATTACTTGCACAGTTCATCTTTGTCTCGCATGCCTCGAACATCCTATTTATGGGTATATTTGAAGAATAAATTGCCTTCCCTTGAATATTCTTGAAAACAACTTTACTTTGCATGTATGAATCTGATGGAGATAAAATATGATAAATATATTATTTTGTTTATAATTAAAAAAATTACTCAACCAAACTTAGCCTAACCTTCAAAGTCTATGAAAATTAAATTACAATCCAATTTAGGATAGATTATTAAATTTGTCCATGTAAATTTATCATGTGTTTATTCTGATAGACATTTAAATTAATTGTTTAACCAACCAATCAAAATATTTGAATTACTTTTTTGTGTCTTATAGATTTAATAACAACAATAACACTGCAAGTATAAGGTTTTTGTCTCTAAACCAATATTTTCTCCAAACTGATCATTAACGTTCTCCATCCGGTATAAAGAGAAAATGTACATAATTTTGGGTGGAGCGATAATGAGAAACTATTTAGAAGAAAAAAAACTAATTCTAAAAAGCTTACCTCTGGCAGTGACTTCCCTGCGCTTAAATTGTAAATTTTTACATTATTTGGGTCAGAGACTAACATGATTTTTAGTTAATAAACAATTTAAAAAGGTATTCACAAAAAGTGAGTAACGAAAGTCAGGTTAGATTGTTTATTCATTTCAATAAAAACACAAACACACACACACACGTGTGTTTATTTTAAGGAGTCTGGTTTAATCCGTGACATCTGACAAATGAGAACACAGGTTAGGTGCCGAATATTATAACTCACTAATTTTCCTCTAAAAAGTCGAGGATTACCTTCCCTCACTAAAAGATCATACAAAATTAATAATTGCTTTGTCATAAAGTAACTTAGCGTGTTATTGGCACCGTGCTTAGACTATAGGGGCGCTAGTAAAACCTATGATGCGCCTATGTTGCGACATTTTGAAACTTAAAAGTGAAATAGTCCAATGTCTTTAATATAGTTAACGTGCATTATCCCAACACTAATGGAAAAAATAAGTATAAATTATTGTTTCTAAAAGGTTAATCCAAACAATCTTTTAGAAAGTATTTAGCTTTATTTAAAGCAAGCCACATTTTTGATTTGACCGAACTTTAAGATGAAAATTCAACTTTTATAACATGATAATTGATCTGCTATTATCCAACTAACCTTACTTTCCATTCCATGAGCTAAGTTTAAATAAATTTCACAAATTAAAAAGTTTTTAAAATACTATAATTTTAGTAGCTTAGGTAGGTACATGTGTTTATTCTGATAGACATTTAAATTAATTGTTTAACCAACCAATCAAAATATTTGAATTACTTTTTTGTGTCTTATAGATTTAATAACAACAATAACACTGCAAGTATAAGGTTTTTGTCTCTAAACCAATATTTTCTCCAAACTGATCATTAACGTTCTCCATCCGGTATAAAGAGAAAATGTACATAATTTTGGGTGGAGCGATAATGAGAAACTATTTAGAAGAAAAAAAACTAATTCTAAAAAGCTTACCTCTGGCAGTGACTTCCCTGCGCTTAAATTGTAAATTTTTACATTATTTGGGTCAGAGACTAACATGATTTTTAGTTAATAAACAATTTAAAAAGGTATTCACAAAAAGTGAGTAACGAAAGTCAGGTTAGATTGTTTATTCATTTCAATAAAAACACAAACACACACACACACGTGTGTTTATTTTAAGGAGTCTGGTTTAATCCGTGACATCTGACAAATGAGAACACAGGTTAGGTGCCGAATATTATAACTCACTAATTTTCCTCTAAAAAGTCGAGGATTACCTTCCCTCACTAAAAGATCATACAAAATTAATAATTGCTTTGTCATAAAGTAACTTAGCGTGTTATTGGCACCGTGCTTAGACTATAGGGGCGCTAGTAAAACCTATGATGCGCCTATGTTGCGACATTTTGAAACTTAAAAGTGAAATAGTCCAATGTCTTTAATATAGTTAACGTGCATTATCCCAACACTAATGGAAAAAATAAGTATAAATTATTGTTTCTAAAAGGTTAATCCAAACAATCTTTTAGAAAGTATTTAGCTTTATTTAAAGCAAGCCACATTTTTGATTTGACCGAACTTTAAGATGAAAATTCAACTTTTATAACATGATAATTGATCTGCTATTATCCAACTAACCTTACTTTCCATTCCATGAGCTAAGTTTAAATAAATTTCACAAATTAAAAAGTTTTTAAAATACTATAATTTTAGTAGCTTAGGTAGGTATTATTTGATTCTATGTATCCTTGTGAGTGTAATAATGGTGTTAAATAAAATTATGATTTTATGTATAAGAAAAACTGTTGGGGCTAGTATGGAAACACGCCAAGATTCCTTATTTATTTTCTCTGCCAAATTATGTTAGATTTTATTTTAATTGTTGATCAAATTTTTTATTTATTCACACATGCAAGGTTAGGTTAAGTTCGAATTTGTACCATATCGTACGGTAATCACAGAATCATACTGCACCATCTTTTGTTATAAATATCAAGGCCCTAGTTATGTGGAATGACAAATGGAGGCTAATGTTATTTTCTAACTAGGTCCATTATAGCCAAAGATTTACAAATAAGCAATAGCAACAGTGGAATTAACTCATCATTATTTAGTCAAAAACATGAAATTTAAGCTATAAGTGATTACTCAAGTAGACTATTACAAAGATTGTCTACCGAGCTTAATTTGATTTACAAATAAAACAAACTTTTGAAATTGACTGCTTTATTAATATAGTTATTGAATTTTCTCGTGATTGAGAACGAGTCAGAACAAAACAAATATGAATAATAATAATACTTATTTCTTTCTGTTGACAACTTGAATCCAATTGTTTCGTTTTACTTCTTCCCATGGTCTACCAGGAAAATTGTAAAATTATATGTCTCGTGTAGTGTTTTATTATAGATTTAACTATACAACAACTCTTATTTCCTACTCTGACACTTTTTACTTGAGCCATTGTATCGAAATTATTATAATAAAATGAAGTTTAAAAATGTATAACATCAATTAATATATAATTTGCTATGTATTCCAACGTTGACCGTGACTTCCGAGCTGCACATTTATACCACTACAAGTGCCACACACATCAACCCACGGTGCATATGGAACATTCTAAGAAATAAGTAAGGGACGTAATAATGTAAAATTAAGATTATCCATTAATAAGAATGTATTAAAAAACTAGCCAAAATTTAAAAACACAAAAATACCAGTTGAAAGTAATAGCTTTCAATTTCAATGTAAACAGAGTGAACATGGCTGAGGATACATTTGTGCTATCTAATGAAATTAAGGCAAATAATTAAGTAAGGTGACGTCACAGCTATTGTAAATTCAGTTAGTCATTCAAAAGGCAATGAGTTTTGTCATTATTTTGTTGACTCCCCCACCAATCGTATTTTAAGCTAAGTTGTGTTTTTGTGCTGTGATATATATATACCAGTGGCATAACATGGGGGGCCTTAGGGGCGGTTGCCCCAGGCGCAAAATTTCAAAAGAAAAGTGGCCATTTCACGTACAGCCTGTAGAAACCGTTTGTCTAGGTCCATGATATCATTCAAGAACCGGGGTGGGTCTACCCATGGGCTTAGTAGGCACATGGTGTGCTTAGGGACCAATGGTCTGAATTGGAAGGTACTTAGAGAGTGCTAAAGGTCCGCGGATTAGGGAAGGCAATACTTGCCTTGTCCTGGGTGCTGGCAACTCACGCTACGCCACTGATATATATATGCACCTTAAAAGTTTTTTTAAATTGAAAGTGAACTTAAGTTTTTTTTAAAGGCATATATGACAACTTGGCTTAAAGGTTTGGTTAATATTTACGAATATAAGAACTATTTTGGGCGTAGATTTTATATACGTTTGCATTCATTTAATAAAATGTTAAATATAAATAAATATGTGAGCCGGAATAAATTTTCATGCCTTTCAAATTTTTATCTTATTGAGTTTGCAAATAAAATTTCCTTTTGGTTTCGGTCAATATAATTATTATTTGAAATGATCAAGGCCATAGTCAGGGGATTTTTGGGGGTTCAAACACCCCTGAAATTTTATGAACAAAATATATATGGATTTATTTATGATTCAAACAATATCAAAATTAAGGTAAAGTACAAATGAGGGGGCTGTGCTACCATAAAAAGCACTTCATATAGCTTCTTGAGGTGTTTAATATCTAGAATTTTTCCTAGCCTTCAGCAGTTGGGGGCATTCGTATCCACTAAATCTCCGAGGAGATTCCCCGAAGGGGTTCCCAGCTGCACCATCCCCGGGCTCAGAGGTCTTTTATGGTGCAACCACTATTAGCCATCGGCAACGGAACCTTTTCGCCGGACATGGACCGAAGTCCATGAGTGCCATTCCGGGTACCAGGGCACCCGAAAAATCCGGTACCAGCCCCCCCATGCCGGTCTGCCTTGGGTCACTTGAAAAAATCCCCCACTCCACTGGGACCGAATGGAGCGAGGAGTTGGCTCCTCCTATTGACTACCCCGTCACGAGGAGGTCATGAGCTCAGCCTCCGCACAGTCGTCTCCGCCTTTCCATATCTTCTGCCCCAGACCTTTCAATAGTGTCCCCACACTGTGGCTGCCACTCCTTCAGCACATTTCTTGAGACCGACTGCACGGAGTTGCCCTGACCAGCTATCCTCGCTACGCACTACCAACCGCTTAGTGTATGTCCAGGAGCCTCGCCCCTCACATAAAGATGACCTATATTGGGGTTTTTGCTATGTCCAGCCAATTCCGGTACACATTGCCCAGGGCCGCCACGTGGAGGCACCCCGAAAGGATTTTCGGAGACATTCCAGTACCGGGAGGTGGCAAAGGCAGTCTAGTGCTCGTTTATATGAAACGTGCGTGGGCCCAGATCGCGTCCCGGCCCCATACGTCGGGCCGGTGCCTTACGACTGAGCACCGTGACCCCAGCAGTTGGGGGAAGGGGGGGAGGAGCTCTATGTTGCCATAAAAGAACAATTCAGATAGCTTCTAGAACTGTTTCTCATTTAGAATTTTTATAGCCTTCCGCAATCGGGGATGTGCCCAACAACCTCACCGCCCACCCCCCTGAAATTATTGGTTGACCACGGCCTTGGAAATGATGTCTTCATCCACGGCCATCTTTATTTACTAACTAAATAACTAACTAAAGACGGCCATGCTCCATTACTCTTGTAAAAATATATTTCAGGACTAAGATAAGTTGCCGCTGACACTTTTCTACTCACGAACACTACCGTACACAGTAATAATAAAATGAGAAACTTCCATGTCATGAATTTGAACTATACCGACTGAATGGCCACCACCGTTAGTGATGTTAGTGCTAACATTTGTGGATAGAGGGTGTCATGTAGTCAGCACAACGAAACCTCCCGCCATAAATATCAGTTTTCTAGATCAGATCCCCTACCTATTTATTCAAATAGCTCCTCACTTGTCTTCACGAGGCTGAGTTTGACCCGATTCCAGATCCACTGCTTCACAGAAAAACACAACAAAAACTAAGTATCTGGTGGGAAAGAAACCGGAGGGTGGGCATCAACCATCTTCCCAGCTCCTGGCTAACTTGGTTGTAAAACGTGGATCTTTGGGGGAGGGGGTTGTTTAGCATCCGGTCATTGAACGCCCACGACCCTGACCAAGCTTCGCGTGAAGTCCCCATAGATGGCACCAAAATCCAAGTCGGTATATCGAGGCGGGAAATCCTTGATCCTCACAAATAAACGAAGCCTAATCGTAACAACTTACCTATCAAATACAGAGTAGGATAATTATTACGTTGTAAAACTTTCTTTCTTAAAAAAAAACCTCCGTTCTATTTGAAAATCAGGTGATGGATGAGCTGGCTGCCTTTACCCAATAGGAAGTTAGCCTTAACAACATCAGGTTGCTAGGAGTTCTCCTATAAGTTAGTTTAAACACCATTGACAAGGGGTCCAAGAAGCAAGGGGTAGGTCATATATAAGCAGCTTTTGCGTATAAATCCACACAGAAAAACTAGTAATATCATACAGAGCATAGTAATTTTAGAAAGAAAATCTCAGTCTGTAACAGCACTAGCTCAAGCTCGTGAAATAAACTAAATAAATCGTGTACAGTTTTAAATCTCTACTAATTTCGACAATTAACCAATCAGTAATCCTACAGTGAGAAACACGTTAAATCAGATCGTCATAGCGGTGTGATAACAAGTGCGTAATAAGGCATGCACGCGTCGTCATAATCATAAAACCCGGTATCGTTATAATTATTATTTAACCGTAAGACATACACGGGTCCACATCCACATCATCATCATCATTATCATCATCATCATCAACAACAACAGCAGCATAAAAATCCGGTATCACTATAATTGGTGCCCAATCGCGGGGCAAATATCACTATAGGCCATAATAAAATATTATTCCCATTCAGAAGCCTACAACAGGCGAGAATAAATCATTATCATTATCTGTTTCCAGCCTGTGGCTTCAGTTTAGTATTATGCTTCCATCTTCCTCTATCCATCCATAATTCTTTCTCCTCTAATTGAGTCCATCCTTCTCTCATTTGCACACTCTATGCTATCTGCTCCTCCCATCTCTTTCTTGGCCTCCCTTACAGCCTTTTTCTTACATACTTCATTTCTATCTTTTTCTTTGGCATCTTTTCCATCTCTATCCTCATTACATGCCCATACCATCTCAGCCTAGCTTTCTCTAATATCTTATGTAGGCCTACTCCCTCTACTTCCATTCTATAACTTAATTTCTTATCCTGTTTACCCTCGTAGCAAATAACATGCTCCTCACACACTTTATTCTCATAGCCTCAAATTTCTTAGTCTCTCTTACATACAATATCCATGTTTCTGCTGTATATGTGACAATGCGTACCAAGTGCGCCCTGTACAACAATTCCTTACACTTCAAGGGCACTTATCTTCTCTGTAGGAGGTCTCTTACACACTTAAAGACCAACAGTCCTTGCTGTCCTCTTCTCATTAGATCAAGGGCGTAGACATTTCATTTTTCTAGGGAGGGTCCGGACCCCCCAACCCAGCTCTTTTTATCAAACTTTTTATAGTTAGCAAATAATGTTTTGATTAAGTAGGTATGTTGAAATGATGGGTGGGGGAGGCGTAGTAAACCTACCTACATAAGCTAAAAACTCCACATCTGACAGTTGGTCTGCACTTTAAGCTGCTCTTTTCTTAGGGTGATTCCTCAAGTCGGATTTTACAGGTGAAAGCAAAAATGTTTGCCCATTTCCTTGAACCTAACTTTTTCGGCTCATTCCAGGAAACGTCCTTTGTTTTTCAATATTATATTAATTTATGAGAAAAAAATAACAGTAAATGAAATGTTGATATAACTTATTTTACAATCGGAAGTTTTACAAAGTGTATCTTGAAGGTGAATAATAAAATATTCATTAACTAATATTTTTTGATGACATATACAATTAAAAATGTAGTAAGAGTAAAAAAACTTGAACATAAGGTTTTTATATGTACTTGTGGACCCCTTCTAAAGAGTGTCCAACAAATTCCAGGGGGTTGGGGTTAAACCCAAGGGGTGACCGGACCCCCTACTTTCTACGCTCTTGTATTTGATCCTCTCTACTATCACCTTTCACCTCAATCACGCTTCCAAGATAGTTCTGTACTTTTCTCAGCTCTACTGCAAGAATAAATGTGATGCTTTATATCTAGCAGTGTGAACTGTATAGTTGTCAGCTAATTAATATAAAATGTCCTTTTATAGATCCTCTAAGGTTATTTTGTTTTCACTACATTCTACAATTTTGCCAAGACTATAAAATAAATATGTTTAAGGTGTAAACATAATTTCCTTAAACGTAACTTTAATTTTCCAAAATTTCTCATTTTATGTCAATGCTAACAACAGTAAAAATAAATGATATCAATATTGATTATCAGGTGGGACCTATTAGAGGTTTATACGTTAAATTATTTTTAGTGAATTATAATTATGTTGATTGTAGATATATTATTAAATTTTGTAAAACAGTGTATAATTTAAATTTATAACTCATTCTTTCTTCAGAGCTATAATTTTGGAATCTAGGAACGAAGCAAAATAGGCTAGTCTAACCTGTTGATCTTGCTCATTAGATAACTTGTGTTTGAACCTCAGTTTTTCAAAATCCTCAGCGTTTCTTCAGTAGAAAAAAAATGAATATATTTTTACCCAATATATGTTTGGATTATAGGTTGTAAAACCAATATATGTTTGGGTTATAGGTTGTAAAAATATGTTTTTTCATTCCAAATTATTTATATTACCATTATAGAATGACCAAACATGTAGGCCTATTATTTAGTAATATTTAAAATTTTAAAAAATATAATTATAGAAATCACCGCATTTTATATTTTTAATGGTAAGAGTTATGTCATAATATTTACATTTATACATTGTTTTAGCTCATTTTTGTATTAGTAACTAAGATTATAAAGTTGAATTTGATTTGTTTTGATGTACCGGTACTGTAGTTATTAGATGAATGGCTCTATCCGAATTCTCTACTTTTGTATTGTTGCCTTGCCAAGTATATCCTACTTGTTGCATCGTCTAGGTCGCGTATAAGTGTAGATATCTCTGATTTGTCATAAATTATTTCAATACACTAGCCTTGGATCCAAAGGCAGAAGCAAAACGTTATTGCTACGGCCTAGGTGTAGTTCTTGACTAACATTTTTTAATTTTTTTCCTCTGCTAGAGTAGAGAAATCTACGTATCCTGTCAGCTTATACCACACTTATCTCACTGGCTTCAATTTATGTTATTGTTATACCACCTCTTATATGTGGACTCAAGGCTAGTTATTATTATCACCACCGCGTCTTACTACCCGTTCGGGTTATACGCACTTACGCTAATGTGTAATGGTAGGGTGATTGTGAGATGAAATGGAGGACCTACAGTTTAACGTGGGATCCGAACCACGGTGGTAGGCCTGGCATTCCACACATTCACAAGTTGTGATTAATACACGTCTTGTCAGAGGTGAAGGAGGGGTTTGGCACTCAGATAAATCTGTGCAGGGACCGAGGATTGAACCCTGGACCCCCAGCACAGAAGTCCAACACCTTACCCCTAGACCGCCAGGTCACCTCTCAAGGCTAGTTAATGACATAATTTATCAATTAAAATAGTGTGTGTTTTAGTTTGATAACACTTAACGATATTACATTTCATGAGAGATTATTAATAGTGTTACCCGCCTCGGTGGTGTAGTTAGCCAACGCGCTGGTTTCGTGTCTAGCTAGACTGCCGAGGACGGTGAGATCGAGGTTTGAATCTCTCTCGGGTTAGCCAGGGTTGGTTTTCCCTAAATGGTATTCCACTCTATTTCCACGCAAATGTGGACTCACTTCCTCTACACGCAACCTTCCCAATTCCTAGCTCATTAGCGTAATAAGTACTTAAGGGTATAACCCGTACGGATAATAAGACTTGGTGCTAATTAAAAATAAATAAAAAATATTAATAATGTTAAACCTCATTCCTAAGATTGTTAGTAGGTAGTAGCTCTGTAGTACTACTTGGTTCGTTGAACGTTCCAATGATCTAACTCATTTTACTATCAAAATTACGGGACAAGAACATATAATATATCGGCTTTGGTGGCAGCATGGTCTAAGGTGCTACTTTCGCAGTAGACTAAACTGCCAATGACTGGGAGATTGAGGTTCTAAAATAGTTGGGTGTAGGCCTAATGAGGGTGGTTTTTCCAAAATGGTTTTCCCCTCCCCCTCCACGCAAGTTGCAGTCACACTTCTTCTAAAACATAACCTAGATAATTCCTAAAACCAAAAGCGTATAACTCGAGCGGGTCGTAAGACTCAATACTAAAAATCTATCTTTGTCAAGGCAATAACGCAAGGATCCTTATCATGATCATTGAGACTTCAGATACACCCTAAAAAATGTTAATAGTAAGGTATATTTGCACTAAAGTTAATTTAGTTAATTAGTTAACTTTAATATTTTCTACTACAGGTGACAGAATGAGCCATTTGTATTTATGGCAAGGTCTTCATAAAATAATTGTAACATTTGAAACATCGGAACCTTGTGCTGAAGTTAGAAAAATTTGTCACGTTAACACTCATATGTTTGCCCTCACAAAGAGTCACAGTCTTTATTGTGGAAAAATAGAAAACGGCGAGGACAGTTATTCGGTCCACCTTAAGAAAACCAACATATCAGCCATTGACATATCATGCAATAAAAACTCTCTGTATTTTGTGAACGATGTTGGACAAGTGTTCCGAACCACCGAAAGTTTGGACACCTACGAAGAAATTGTTTTAAAAGAAGACGCAAAGTGTTGCGTACACGGATACAAAACTCCTGGCCACAAGGTGAAAGTGAAAAATGTGTCGGTCAGTGACACCAGTTGCTTGTTCGTGACAGAAAGCGGTCAGTTGTGGGCTTCAGGCAACCATCCACAGTTGAGTATACAAGGCTCTGAACCCAAGAAGGTGACTTTCTTTGAGAAACGTTGTGTTTTATCTGTCACTTCGGGGGCCGATTTCCATTTAGCCTTAGTTTTCAAACCCCTGCTGTGTGCTCAAGACAAAGACCGATCTGATTCGGACGATGAAGATGATGACGGTGAAGTGTTTGTGTCCAGTTGCGTGCAGTGCGTTAACGAGAGCATATCCTCGCCCATATCGACTCAGTCAATGTCTGACATATGCCCTTTAGGGCTCCCTATCGTACACTCTAACGAAGAACAATACTCATCGTCCACAGCTAGTAAAGATAACAGTGCCGACGACAAGAAGAGCACGGATGACTCCACATCATTATCGACTGAAGACAAAACCACCCAACAAAAATGTTCATCAAACTGTAATGAAACCGTTAACGCAAATGTAGAACCGAGTGATAAGCAAGCTCTTTCAGAAGACATTTGCGCTACTCTGGTTAATGGCAGAGATGAGGTGGAACATGAGGTGCCTTCCAAAACGGAGGGGGAGCCGACTACCGACCAAGAGAGTGAGACTGATTCACTCAAAGAAGAGAGAAAAAATGAGTTTTTCATAAACACAGATGCAGCCCGTCAGTTTCTAACTCGTCAGCTTTCATGGGTGTCGAGTTATGGAGGGGCGGGAGAAGATCTTCTCGTCGAGTGTGCCGAAGCGTCGCTTGTTCGGCCGACCCGGATGCTCAAGCAAAACGTGTCCAACATGGCGAGCTTGGTGTACGAAGGGGTGAAAACAGTTGGGGATAGGGTGGCGACATTGTCTCGACACATGAGCGGCGGCTCGGAAACCAGTGACGGTGTCTCTGGAGGGCTTTTGGAGTGCGAGTCTTTTGAAGACTTGAGTGAAGAATGCAAGCCAGCTGCTCCAAGTGTTGCATCAAGCTTGAGGTAAGATTATGAACAACAGCTAAACTAAAACACAAATCAATATAAGCCGATGGCATAGTTGATGAAACTAGACATTTCCCCAAAGGCTGCTTTGATCTTAACATGCTAAAGTGCTTTCTCCACTTCTTTGAATTTTATCGTTTTAATTCTAAACAAAAATAATTTTTAAATTCTTTTACTTTTGTTTAGGGGTGTGCGAAGTTCGTTTTTTCAATCGAAGTGAACTCAAATTGATTAGTCTTTTATGAAATATTCATGAAGCCAAATTGAAGTTTGAATAATTTTGTTAGCTGTTTTATGTTTGAAAAAATACTAGACCAATAGGCCTATTCGGCTTATTTAGACCTATAGGGAATAACTTTATCCACTAAATCTAGGACTTGAAAAGTGTTTTATCATACAATCGTATGTAATATTTCCTTTTAGTCTGATGAATAAAGCTACCCTCACGATTTACAATTAAATTACTTCAGATTGGGTGACCTGGTGGTCTAGGGGTAAGGTGTCAGACTTCTGTGCTGGGGGTCCAGGGCTCAATCCTCGGTCCCGGCACAGATTTATCTGATTGCCCAAACCCTTCCTTCACCTCTGACAAGACGTGTATTAATCACAACTTGTGAATGTGAGGAATGCCAGGCCTCCACCGTGGTTCGGATCCCACGTTAAACTGTAGGTCCTCCATTTCATCTCACAATCACCCTATCATTACACATTAGCGTAAGTGCGTATAACCCGAACGGGTAGTAAGATGCGGTGCTAGTAATAATAATAATACTTCAGATTATATCACATGAATATTGATATATGACAACTCAGAATGGCAGTAATTTACCATAAATTGAATATTTTGGTTGCTGATAATTTTTTTTATTTGCAAAGCTTCGTAAGTGTCGAAGCTGGAACTTTTTTTCGAAGCAAAGTCGAAGTTTTGAAGCTTCGCACATGCACACTCCTACTTTCACTATGGGTTTTCTTTTTAATGTGTCTTACTAATATTTATCTCATTGAGGAAAACATTGGTCTGTAAGAAGTTGTTTTGTGTGCTGTAAGCCTATTATTTAGTTTGGAGAGAAATACAGATAATGCATTGTCTCTGTTGATGTTGATGTCTCTGTTGATGTGACTATTTGAAACTCCGTTATAAGCCAATGTATCCAGATGGATCGTAGCTTTGATTTTTTCTTCTTCTTAGCACCTCATCTCGCTACTGGTTCAGGTTGTATGCATGTACTAATTACGATAGTGAGCTAGGGATGATTAAGACTGAATTTAGAGGAAGTGTACCCGAATCTGCATGAAGGGAAAGTAGAAAACCATGTAGGAAAAACGACCCTCATTACACCTGACCAGGACTTGAACCTCAATTTCCTTGTCATTGACAGTCTAGCCTATTGCGAGAGTGACACTTAATAACATTCGGTCACCGAAGGAAGGTTTTGGTTTGTTAAATTGTTGGGTTTTTTTTAAAAAAAAGATGAATCCTTAACATATTATATTTTAATTATTATATAATAATAGAAGTCTGTTATAGAGATGGGTGACCTGGCGGTCTAGGGGTAAGGTGTCAGACCTCTGTGGGTCCGGGGTTCAATCCTCGGTCCTAGCACAGATAGCAGGTGCTATCCTAGGCTATGAGCGATATTTCCTACTTTATTTGTCATATTCTTAGATTCGAAGAGTTCCCATGGTCCTCCAGTACTGGCACAAGTGAGCGAGGGGAAGGATCGGACTTGGGCATAGCTGACAGGATCCACGAGATGGCTCGCAGGGGCAACGCCCTGCTCAATCCGGAGTTGTGGTCCTGGGGCGGAGCTGCGTACGGGCAGCTCGGCCTCAGTGACACGGGCAAGAGGTCCCGGCCGGTGTTGATCTCGCGGCTCACCGGTCTCGGCGTGAGGAAGATAGTCTCTGGGCGCTACCACAGTCTGGCGGTGACACTGGATGGCCGAGCGTTCGCCTGGGGTCGAAACAGTGCCCGTCAGGTGACGCTGGAGAGCGCCCAAGATCAAAGCACGCCGCAGCCGCTCACTTTTGTCACGGAGAGGGTGAAGGATGTGGGAGCTGGGGATAGTCACAGCATCATATTGAGTCATCCTGGGGCTCTCTACTTCATCGGGAAGAATGGGTGAGCTCTCCACATGGCACAATTCACACTTTGAGGAACTACTCATTATAAGAATCAAATAGCCAAAGCTATTATTTACGCTTTTAGTGAGGAATTCCCCATCAAGATATCATATTTTGAGAAATTGAAAAATGGCATCTGGACACGGGAATCGAACCCAGGACCTTTGGCTTAGTACGCTAATGCTCTAACCACTGAGCTATCCAGGAATCGTCCCGTGCCCAGGGTCATTCTTCACTCATATTTTAAGGCCATCATAGACTCTGCCTTAAAATATGAATGAAGAATGACCCTGGCCACGGGACGAATCCTGGATAGCTCAGTAGTTAGAACATTGGCGTACTAAACCAAAGGTCCCGGGTTCGATTCTCGTGTCCAGGTGTCATTTTAAAATTTTTCAGAATACTGATTATAAGCTAAACTAGCCATGGGTAGTTTTTATCGCCCAAACAACCCATTCTACACGTATGATGCATGACTTAACTATAATTAGGGGAGTGTTGTAGTGATGGATGCAGATTATTGAGCTAAAATGTATTTATAATTTTTTTGTTGGGAACAATTCTATAGAATCAGGACTCCCTTGTCATTCAAGTTAATGGTTTACTTGCCAAAGGCCAATAACTTTACATGGATTTTCATTTTTTGGTGTTTAATTTTAATTGAAACCTGAGTATTTCCTCTTCATACCACAGTGATATACCCCCCCTTCCTCAGCTCTCTATTTCTTTGTTGCTCCAGACAGACCACTTAAGTATGAGTCGAGATGTTATTAATTTTTTACCAAAGAAAAATACACAACTCATGCTTTCCATGGTGATGTAAACAAAGAATGATTGTACAGATGAGTCAATACGCACACAGAAGAAAAGATGGAGATTGGAGATACTATTTTTGCCAACATTCTGGGCCCCTACCCTTTAAAATAAGTGTTTATTTGTCAAAATCGGTTTAGATGTTTTCTCATAATTTCACTAACAGGATATGGGCTTGCCATATATCAGGGTGCTCCAACTTTTTTTTAATCTTAAGGACCAAATCTGATTATCACTTTGGACCGCGGGTCAAAGATATATTTAGTAATTTCATAAACTTATATTGGCCTACAAAAAACACTTAATTAACAACTAGGTACTTTCAATACCTACTTATAAATTATGTTTTTTGTTGGTAGAATTTTTCAAAACTGACTGCCAAAAAAAAGTTTATTAATCTCCCAAAAATGTATTATTAAATATACACGCACACACTTTCATGAAATAACTTAGCATTATAAATATATATTTATTCAAATTTTTATTAGTAAAATAAATGCATGGTAGAATTCTATCCTGACTTTTTAAAATAAATATTTGTATTTGAATCATTAGCTACATCACATCTGCCACCGATGGTTTACTTTAATTTACCTCCAGGATATTGTGAGAGCCACATTTTCAGTAAGCACAGCCCAGATTTGGTCCGCGGGCTGCCATTCGGACAACACTGTCATGTATTTGTCATTATTTTCAACATTTAGGTTTTCAAGGAAAAAAGTTATCAAATAATGATATTCAAACTAGTGAACATTTAGGAAATATACCTGATACAAACATGCACCTGACCCAAAAATGATGTAACAATTTAATTTGTTATTAATTAATTTTATTCAATTAAATTATGATATTGTCGCTACCCATACGACCCATTGAGGAAATCTGTCAAAAGTTGGGTTAGGTGTTGTTGAATAATTGTGTGGGTTCACTATCAGTTGTTTACTGAACAGGAACTAGTTAAAAAACACAGGATGTGATGTGGTTGAACAAGTTTAGTTAATAGTTATTTAAGAAAGGTTCCCACTGCTTGTGGTGTCCTAACAATCAGCAGTCCGCTCATTGACCTAGCCTGGATGTTAATTCTCTAATTCTTAGCGATGGCTCACAACGCTCTGACTATGATGTGACTCAAGGATCACTAGAATTTTGAGAGGTTTGGGGGCCTGATCTCCTCCATGTAATACAGGGACTCTGCACCCGGAATATTCTTCCAGACTGGTCATTGGCCGGGTAGTGACAGTATGCGCAACCCCCTACCCCTTAATCCAACTCCCTAGTCTTCCCTCTCGATATGGTCAATATTCAGGGTTTATATATCCATAAAATAGGCTCTTGCTCCTCTGAGTTTGTCATCATTACCAATATCTGCTTTGCGAGTAGGTACAACATCAACTAACAACACTAACAAAACTCGCTTCAGAGGTTTGAATCTCGGTCGAGTGTACTGAGGGTGGTTTTTACAAACTGATTTTCCACTTTCCCTCCATGCGAATGTGTACACACTTCTTATATATACTACCTCCTTAATCTCTAAAACAGTTAATATAAATAGTAGATAAGTATATATCCTGAATAGGTAGTAAAATGCGGTGGTAAAAAAATATATTTTATGTTGGCTCGTGACTGCTGATTGACGTTGGCATGCTGGATTATGTCAAACTTGTACACTTTTCCTAAGGCAAAATTTGCCACAGTATGTAATTAAATAAATATGATAGAATTGTAGGAAAAGGAAGCACAAAATTTAAAAGTAAAAGCACTAACACATATTTACAAACACATCAATGTTTCAACGCTTTCATGGAATCTTCCTCAGGAAGAAGTAATAGTCGACCTCTGTGGTCTTGGGGTAAAGTGCTAACCTCAAGACCCGATGTTCATGGGTTCAAACCCAGTCAGGGTTGACGGATTTTTCTCGAGCGATAAAAATCCGCATCACAACTTCCTTTAGGGGAAGTAAAGCCGTCAGTCCCATGTCGATTGTGGCATGTAAAAGAACCCTGGAAGGTATGTGAAAATACCTTTCCAGGTAAAATTGGTAGGTCCTTTCACTCTTGCTCATAGAAATTCACATATGCTGATTAATCTGTAAGTTCAGAAAGTGCACATTAAATACCTCAAATAAATAAAAAAGTTGTATTAATGTATCAGTTAGGTTGGCAGCAGGCTAGTATTTTAGTTTGAGCTGTAGTGTCGTCACGTCCAGACGGCGCTGGCGTAGGGTTGTGCACCACGGTTTGGAGGGTCGGAGGTTCGAGCTCGGTCACTTGAACTAAGAGGTCACTTGAAATAGGAGTTGACTTGTAGCAAGACTGGGGAGCGGATGTGTTGATGTGTTGAGTCCAGAGAGTGGATTGTAAGCCTCACTCAATTAGCCTCGTGGACGAGACCTGTTGGTGGTCGTGCTGAGTGGATAAGGAAGGATTGATTTGTACAACACGACAATAGTAAAGTTCAGGAAAGCACGACAGCATTTACGTCGCTGAGCAGTGGTGATTCGCGAGGATCAGATGCGTTGTATCCAGGGCCTGGCACTCCAAGGAGTTGGGCACAGTAAGAGTAGTAGTTGTATTTGTAGTAGCAATTAGTTTAAACAGGAAGTTAACCAAGCATAGAAATATTTAAGTGTCTGTAAATATTTGTTAGTGCTTATACTTCTATTTTTGCTTAATTTTTATATAATTAAATATTATATTTTGCTTAGTGCATTTTATTTCAAACAGGTTTTTTAATTACATTAAATCTTGACTAGAACCAAACCTTTCGTCTTACCTTGCATGGTTTCACTATGGTGCAGGGCCATAGTGTAGCCTGTCAAGGTAAGACTGAGCTACCTTTCAGGAAAAATTGGGGGTAGGTTATATAAAATATTCTAATCTCGCTAAGCACCATAACATTATACTAAACTAATCATCTCTACTGAATATTTACCTAAATTATATTTTACTTGCTTTCCTTTCCAGGTCCGATTCGTTGAAAAGTTTAGTGAAAGTGTCATTCGAATCCGACCAAGCCGACATGGATAAACTCATTTTCTCCTCGAACAAACTCAGCGGGTGTGTTGTGAGGACTAGACCTATATCAAGTATCGTTCAAGACCTCACCATCGAACAGTCGTTCCTTGAGGAGGCGTTGCTCATCAACACCGCCCTGATCAAACCTGTCCAGAAGAAGGGGACAATAGCTCACGGGAACAACGTGTACGAAGTGTTATGCTCCTGTTACGGCGACATCGTCAGTTTCACGGCGTTGAACGTTTACTCGTTTTGGGAGTATGTGAACAAAGGGGGCCAACCCAGCGACATCAACTTTGTCTACAATGTGGAAGAGTTTGTCAAAGTGTACAGGAACTACTTGAACGCCTCGTGTGACATAATATCGTTGAGTGGCTTCACGCATTTAGCTCGTATCATAGATGTGCCTCAGAAGCTCTTCGCCGTGTTCTCGGAAAGGTTGCAACTGAAGAAGAGTAAAAAGTCCGGGGAAGCCATTGTGACTTGCGCGCTGCTTCAGCCGCTGGATAGGCTACACGTGTACAAATGTATGATCCAGTCGCTGATGAAATACAACCTGGACCAGGGAAACACCCCGGAGGTTAAACAAGCGCAGGAGAAGAGACTTCAGGAGGCTTTATCCAAGTGAGTGTGGGTAATAAACCAACTGTAATGAACACGGTCAAGGGACTAGTTTTAAGAGTAGAGTTTTAATCACGGTAATACCCACATGGGTGTTACCACTGTCTAAGACTTCTTTCTCACACAGAACTAGATTTACAAGGATGAAGAGACCGGTGTTTAGGTCCAGGTTTGATTCGTTGAGGGTATTTTTTCTTCAATTGTTTGCCCCTCTTCCTTTGTACAAATGCGGGTACATTTTATATTAATTCTACCGTTCTCACACCTACCCCATTAGGGTAATATGCGGACAGCTAAACGGCTAGTAAGACGCGGAACACTATTTACATATCGCTGGAAAGGATCTCGGCCATGTTCAAATTTTTCTTAGGTTTTATGATTCATACAAGAACTAGCTTAACTATGAAGAGGCATTGGTTCAAGCCTTGAGGGAGTCCAAATTAGGTTTTGATGTGGTATGAAATTGGGTGGGCTTATGGGTTCATTTTAAATATTAAATGGCTGTTTATGACCACATTTGTGTTTTACTTGCCTGTTTAACAAAATGTACTTTTTTTTAGGCAATATTTTATTTTTAAACCTCATCTGAAACATCAAATGGAGCATTAGTAAGAAAGATATGAGTCTGTATTGTCAGCCTTTTTGCAACCTAATTTTGAGCTAAAACCTTCTCTCTGACTTGATTGGTTTTGTCGTTGTGGCAGCCATTTACGAGTATCCTAAAAACAAAATGTCTCTGTTCCCAAAAGATGGCTGCTACAATGACAACAAATTTTTAGTTGAAGACATTTATTGTAATCCCGGTGCAAAATAATTGATTCACAATTCTGTTTCATTTCATTAATATGTTAACCAATTCAAGAACACTTCGCTTACACTTAAAGAAAGCAGTCTTACGTTGACGCATTAAATCACTTATCAGTTTATCCTATAAGTTAAGGCCATATTGTAATCTGTGTAAGACGGGTATTGTTCAGAGTAAACCAAGTTTACACACAGCTTAGGGCAGGGGTCGGCAATAGGTCGATTGCATCCGACCGGTCGATCTCAGAACTATTTCAGTCAATTGCCTAAGAAAACTACATCATCACGAAAAGGCGAGTTTTTTTTTGCGCTATTCCACTATGGTACAGCTTATAAGATGGGGCCATAGTGTAACTCGTCAAGGTAAGACTGACCCCTTTCAGGGTAAACAGCGTGTACATTTTATTTATTTTAATCATTTTATATAAAGTCATGAACATAAGTATTGGAGGAAATATTGAAATTAAAGAATAAATACAAGATGTATAGAGAAAAAAAAAATTAAAAGTAGAGCGGAGAAACGAAGGATGATCACGGGACCTTTGATAAATGTAAAAGTCGATCGCGGCCCAAAAATATTGCTGACCCCTGTTCACAGACACACAACCTCCATGTTAAAATGGTTGTACTCTTTTTGGCAGCTTGAGTCCTTCACCACTAGGATCGCTGCGGTTAGTCCTATCATCACCCAGCAGTGTCACTAGCGAAGCCCAGTGTTGAAGGACTAAAGCTGGCAAAAGGAGCGCAGCAAAACCCCCGTAAGGTTGAGAGTCTGTTTCTTACTTGTCTGTGACCCTTTCTCAGGGTGATAAATTGCAGTTTTACTTTGACCACCTCCACAACGACTCCCATATAAACTGCGCAATAGTGAAAACAAGCAAGATAAGTGTGCTAGCCTTCAGGGTCAGTATTTAAACTTTATTTTTCCTCATATTATAACAGGGTGGACACAGACAGGGAAAACCTGGAATAGTCGGGGAATTTGAAAACTAAGGAAAAAAAATCGGGGCACCGTCAATTAATTTGACCCTGAAACAGGGAAAATTAGGTGTTATTTACATTAATTCAAAACAAAATAAACTTCATTATTATATTTAGTTAACCCCACTTCAATATTCTAAACAGCAATTGAGGTCGTGTAGACAATCAATCAACCTTAGACACATTGTGTTGCTATGAATATTGTGTTCACCTTAATCAAGGTCATGTATTGCCAAGTTAAACACTATTAGCTGTTTAGCTTTTGAGCGTTTTGTAGGTATAGAGAGGTATGATTTGAAGGGTAGGAACACGCATTTTTTCGCGGAGAAAGAGGGGAACACAACTAAGGATAAACTCTTCATTACACTCGGTCACGATTTGAGCTTCAATCTCCCCATCAACAGGAAACCAGAGATGAGACTGACAACTTTATCAATGTACCCCATCAGTACAAGTTATGGATAAATGACATTAGTTCAACCAGTCCATATCCATCTATACTTTGTAGTTTACAGTTACAGCTACAGCTACAGCATGATCAGGGGAAAAAAATAATAACTTTTTTTTTCTGGAAAACCTACAAAAGTCAGGTAATTTGAAAAGTGAATTCCTGTTGCAAGTCTGTAAAAATCTTTCTCCTGTTTATGATTGATTGAAAACTGAACTGCCCCATTGTATGTCTGCCAGATGGGAGCAGCTGTGGGAGGAACAGGACCGCAGGAGAAGGGAAGCAGACGCGACCCGCCAGTTCTGGGAGAGTGCCGGCAAGCTGACAGAGCTCCTCAGGTCCCCAGAGAGGCGTCTGGTTCGGGAGTCGAGGTCACACCCCATCTTTGTGTCAAACTCTGGCCGGTTCTCGTCCCACTGGTTTGTGTTGCTCACGGACATCCTCATCCATGTGACCGGGGGTAGCCAAGTGGTGCACCCGGTGCAGACGATCTGGGTGGAACCTCTCCAAGACACCGATACGTTGCAGGTAGCGGCAAATCATTGAGTTGCTCGTCTCCTTTGTTGACTGAATAGTTAGAGTAGGGATGTGCTATCGAAATGAAATAATCAATACTTTACTCATTTCTAGTATCAGAATAAAAGTATTGATATTTTACTTGTATTGAATCATCATCATCATCATCCACTACTGTTTCCAACCTGTGGTTGGGTTAGTTTAATAAAATGCCTCAATCTTCCTTTGTCCTTCTGCCACTCTTTCTCCTTCATTTGCTTCTATTCTCCTTCTCTCACTTGCATACTTTCTGTTACCTGCTCCTCCAATCTCTTTTCTTGGTCTCCCTTGCAATCTTTTTCCTACATACTTCATTTCCATCATTCTCTTGGGTATTTTCTCCTTCTCCATCCTCATTACATGCCCATACCATCTCACTCTTGCTTCCTCTACTATCTCATGTACTCCAACATCCTCATTACATGTCCATACCATCTCAGTCTTGCTTCCTCTA
>CABFWB010002390.1:89977-110326 GCA_902151455.1 Timema bartmani
CAGGTATCTTACACACCTATAGAACAACTCTTCATAGCAGGTCTCTTACACACCTATAGAACAACTCTCCATAGCAGGTCTCTTACACACCTATAGAACAACTCTCCCTTCTGTCCTCTTCTCATAGGATCCTCTCTACTCCTACCCTTTGTCTCAATCGAACCACAAGTATCAATAATAGTCGATACCGGTTTCTAGAGAATAAGCAGGAAATGTTATCTTAATATCAAGTTTTTAGTGAAATGTTATCAAAGTTGGCCGCAACAAAACATGTTTGTATTTTATAAAAGGCTCCTTTGACTAGAACTTTGCTATATATTTATAATCAGCCATGGGGTTGGTTACGTAACGTTATCTGTGCCAGATTAGTCCTACATACCAAAGTGCCTGTATTATTTCTGATCTAATTATAATTATAATAATAATTAGGGGTATGCCTAGTCCACTTCTCAATTCGAAGCAAACTCGAATCAAATATAAGAAATTTTCTCGAAGGCGAATCGAAGATTGAATATTTTTTGCTAGTTTTATTCTTTAAAAAATATTTTATTGAACATGTGATTTTGATAATTCAAGCTATTTCTACAAATTACAATTTAATTACTTCTGATTGTTTCCATTCTAATATTGATTTGTAATGTATATAACGGTTTAGAATGGCAATAATTGTACATAACTAGAGTATTTTAGCTGTCAATATTTTTATCGGCGAACTGTCTAAGCCGGAATTTTTTTTCAAAGCGAAGTTGAAGCTAATATTTGTTTCGAAGCTTGACGCACCCATAGTAATAGTAATGGTTGGTTCTAGAATGCGCTGTTGCTGACGATGCCAGAGGAAGTGTTGACGGTCTACACGCCAACCCCTCAGGACAAGACAGAGTGGCTGCAAGCTCTCCATGGGTCCATCAAGAAGAGTCTGTTCAAGTGTCACTCTCATGTACCCCCCACGGCGAGGACTGCAAACTACATCTTCACCAAACACCCTCAATACAAGGATGCCAAGTATACCGGTAACAATGGGAATTTATTACAGGGTATTTTTTTTTTTGTTGGATTATATCGATTAAAGATGTTTGAATTCCACTTTTTCAATTCGAAGCGAATTTGAATCGGATGTACAAAATATTCTTGAAGCCGAACCAAAGTTTGAATAAGTTGTGCTTATTATTTTATGGTTGAAAATATATTATATTTATGTAACTTTATACACTAAAATTATTTACAAAACGTTTTATCGCAAAATGGTTTGTGATATTTTGTTTTAATCTGATAAATCAAGAACAGCACAGTTGCAATTCAACTACTAAGGATTATTTCATATTAATATTGATTTGTAATATATATAACAGTTTAGAATAACATTAGTTTTACATAAATGGAATATTTCAACTCTCAATATTTCTATTGGTCCGATGCTTTGTAATTGTCGAAGCCGGGATTTTTTTCCAAGTGAAGTTGAAGCTGATATTTTTTTAAGCCAAGAAGACACTTTGTTTTCCCTGTAAGGTCTTACCTTGATAAATTACACTATGGCCTTATCATATTAACTGTGCCATAGTGTAATCCTTCAAGGTAAGACGGCTACCTTTAAAGGTAAGTGTTCATTGATCAACTCGGATATATAATTACTAACGCTTCTTTGATTGCAGGTCGGTGGTTCAGTGGTAAGCTTCAAGGCCCAGGTAAGTTAGAGTGGGTGGACGGACGGACATATGTCGGTCACTTCCAGAACAACCAGCCCCATGGATTTGGTCGAATGGACACGCCAGGCGTAAGCGTGTACGAGGGCCAGTGGAAAGACGGACTCCAAAATGGCTTTGGTATAACAAAGTAGGTTCTTTATTGTTTGTCATTTGCATTGGGGTCCTTTCATTTCAGAGTGACCGTGACCATTGTCAAGGAAAATACAGGGAAAACATGATTATAATATTAGTATACTTGGAAGAAGATACACGAAAAATAAAAAATAATCGGTTTTCTTCTTTCCTGAACCTTCTATCCTCATATTCATCATCATCATCATCATTAACTATTTACAGCCTATGGCTGGGTAGTTTAGTAAAATGCCTCCATCTTCCCCTATCCTTCTACCATTCTTCCTCCTATAATCGCTTCCATTCTTATCCTCTCACTTGCACATTTTATGTTATCTGATGCTCCCATCTCCCTACTATATCCTGAACGCCTTGTAATTCCACCCTTTCCCGGATAACTTCATTCCTAATCCTGTTTCTCCTTGTGACAGCTAGCATGATCCTCACAAACTTCATTCCCATGCCCTCCACTTTCCTAGTCTCTCTTAGATTCACTCTCCATGTTTCTGCTGCATGTGTGACAATGGGTACAAAGTACGTGCTGTACAATACTTCCTTCACTTCAAGGGCACTTCTCTTCTCCATAGCAGGTCTCTTACACACCTATAGAACAACTCTCTCTGCTGTCGTTGTCTCATTACATCCTCTCTAGTTACACTCTTCTCCTCAATCACACGTCATAGTAGCCAAATCAAACACATATTTTACTTTTTCTTAAGCAATAATCTTTGTTGAACACAAATAATTTTTCTGGACTGGAAATTTTGATTTGTTAAGAGGAATATTAAGAGGAAAAATATAATAGTGCAGTTGGTACTATTTTTTCTCTCTCATTTAAAGGTAAATAACATGTTGTCTGCAACTAAGTAAAAATGTGTATGTTTTGGATATCACTAATTCTCATTAAAATTGAGTTAATTTACTAATATTCAGGTATATCAGGCCAAGTAATCATTTTAATGAAAAGGTTTAGTTTTGTTTTATTTCATATTTGTCTAATACATTTGAAAATGCTATGGTGAACTTTAAAAATGTTTTATTATTAATTTTATGGTGATAAGTAAGAATTAATAAAAACACGTCTCGTGATATTTGGTGTCCCTACATGTACGGCATATACACATTTGTTCAAACAAATAGAGTTAATTTTGCGCTTATTTTTTGTCATAACCTGTAAACAGTTACAATTCTACAAAATTTGTAGGGGTCTGGAAAGCTTTTAAACTTCAACTTGGCTTCGAAACAAACATCTGCTTTGACTTCGCTTCGAACCGAATTCCGGCTTCAAAACTTTGTTAATAAAAATATTGACAGTGAAAATACTCCATTTATGTTCACATTTAGCCATTCTGAGCTGTTTCGTACACTTAAAATTAATATTCATATGGAAAAAAATCTGAAGTAATTGAATGTTATGATGATAACTTGATTTGTCAGATTAACACGAAATATTACAAACAATTTTACAATTGAACATTTTCCAAGTAATCTTAGTGTGTAAAGTAATATAAATAACCACAACATAATATTTTTTTCAAGCACAAAACAACTAAAAAAAGATATTTTAACTTCGATTCGACTTCAAGAATATTTTTTATATTTGATTCGAGTTCGCTTCAAATTGAAAAAGTGGCCTTGACACACCCCTAAAAATTTGTATATTTTATGCAGACACTTTCATTAAAAGATGATACATTTTTAATTACAGGTATGAGAATGGCGATGTGTATGAAGGACATTTCAAAGATGGCCACCCTAATGGACATGGTATTCACAAACAGGGTCATTTCATGGCATCTATGGCCTCGGTGTATATCGGAGAGTGGGTTAATGGTGTCAAACAAGGCTATGGGGTTATGGATGACATTGTTACAGGTACGTTAAGGCTCTCTCTTTCACTTGGGTCAAGAATTATTTTTTATGATCTATTACTGTTTCCAGCCTGTGGCCTGGGTCAATTTTTTAATTCAAGCCATATAGTTTTCACTACCGGCTCGCTAGGCCTGTCGTAGCTTCATATGCCTTATAATCTAACTTAAGACTAGGACAGGCACAACATCCAATCTCCGGCCGTTAATTCATCACTGTCAAAGGGTAAATGCACATTTCACCAATGATAAATTTTCAGTTATGTCGGGAATCGAACACGGGATCCTTAGCTCAGTAGTCAGACACACTACTGACTTAGCTAAGCTGTCTGATTTGTGTTTGTATAATCATGCTGGACGACGTTTGTTCCTGCAATAAACTAAACAAATATGAAAAGGAATGGTTGTAGTGTATTATAATTTCAATAGTTCTCCAGTTAATATTTAATTTACTCGCATTTCTCACTATTTGCTATGATTTCCAGGATCTTATTCACAACCCCATTAGGCCCTTTCTATAAAATGTACACTATACCTAACATTATATTAACACTTTTTTTTTACTCCTTCATGTTAAAAGTAGGGTAAGGCTTATATGCGTAACAGAAAAGTTTGTCTTCTATTTTCGTTTCAACGTTTATTCAAAATCTAGTCATCTCGTGCCATTTTTTTTCACACTTTGTTTGTAGGAGAGAAGTACTTGGGTTGCTGGAGTAACAACTTGAAACATGGCTGCGGGCTCATCGTCACTTTGGACGGAATATACTACGAAGGAATCTTTATGCAAGACATTTTGACGGTAAGAAACAAAACGTTTAAATTTTATCCATCATAAGATGCATTAATTTTTGCTAGGGGTTTCTAAAGTCCGCCTTTTCAATTCAGAGCCAAATTAAATAGTTGCAAAAAAAAAAAAAAAGATTAAATGTTAGAATAAAATATTATATGTTTCATAATAACTTAAGGTATTAAATATAATTTACAAAATGTTATATTGCAAACATGATTCACGTATTGGGGTCCTAAGCTGATACATTACGTTACTATCAAAACATTTAAGTTAATTATTTCAGATTTTTTCATGTGAACTTTAGTTTATAATGTACATAACAGCTCAGAATGGCAATAATTAAACATAAATGCGTATTTTAACTTTAAATATTTTGATTGGGAGGAAGAGAAGTACAGGAACAGCTGCAGGAATGGATTGAGGAGGTGAAAAAGTGTGGAATGAAATTTAGTATGGTGAAAAGTGAAGTGATGGTGATGACAAGGCGGAGAACAAGACCAAGAAAGGTGATAGAACTGGATGGAGTAGATTTGAAAGGAGCAGAGAGAGTGAAGTATCTGTGTAGTGCGATTGAGGCAAACGGGGGCAGCAGAGAAGATATAGTGAGACGAGGGCAGTATGGAGAGTTGTTCTACAGGTGTGTGATAGACCTGCAGGGAGAGGTATTCTACAGGTTTGTAAGAGACCTGCAGGGAGAAGAGAAGTGCCCTTGAAGTGTAAGGAAGTGTTGTATAGAACATAATTCATACTCATAATAACGTATGCAGTGGAAATTTGGACTTTGGATAAAAGAGAAATAAGGAAAGTGGAGGCCATGGGTATGACGTTTTTGAGTAGCAAGCTAGCTGTCACCAGAAGAGATAGGATTAGGAATTAAGATGTAAGGTCTATAGTCAGGGTACAGGGGGTACATGAGATAGTAGAGGAAGCAAGACTGAGATGGTATGGACATGTAATGAGGATGTTGGAGTACATGAGATAGTAGAGGAAGCAAGACTGAGATGGTATGGACATGTAATGAGGATGTTGGAGTACATGAGATAGTAGAGGAAGCAAGACTGAGATGGTATGGACATGTAATGAGGATGTTGGAGTACATGAGATAGTAGAGGAAGCAAGACTGAGATGGTATGGACATGTAATGAGGATGTTGGAGTACATGAGATAGTAGAGGAAGCAAGACTGAGATGGTATGGACATGTAATGAGGATGTTGGAGTACATGAGATAGTAGAGGAAGCAAGACTGAGATGGTATGGACATGTAATGAGGATGTTGGAGTACATGAGATAGTAGAGGAAGCAAGACTGAGATGGTATGGACATGTAATGAGGATGTTGGAGTACATGAGATAGTAGAGGAAGCAAGACTGAGATGGTATGGACATGTAATGAGGATGTTGGAGTACATGAGATAGTAGAGGAAGCAAGACTGAGATGGTATGGACATGTAATGAGGATGTTGGAGTACATGAGATAGTAGAGGAAGCAAGACTGAGATGGTATGGACATGTAATGAGGATGTTGGAGTACATGAGATAGTAGAGGAAGCAAGACTGAGATGGTATGGACATGTAATGAGGATGTTGGAGTACATGAGATAGTAGAGGAAGCAAGACTGAGATGGTATGGACATGTAATGAGGATGTTGGAGTACATGAGATAGTAGAGGAAGCAAGACTGAGATGGTATGGACATGTAATGAGGATGTTGGAGTACATGAGATAGTAGAGGAAGCAAGACTGAGATGGTATGGACATGTAATGAGGATGTTGGAGTACATGAGATAGTAGAGGAAGCAAGACTGAGATGGTATGGACATGTAATGAGGATGTTGGAGTACATGAGATAGTAGAGGAAGCAAGACTGAGATGGTATGGACATGTAATGAGGATGTTGGAGTACATGAGATAGTAGAGGAAGCAAGACTGAGATGGTATGGACATGTAATGAGGATGTTGGAGTACATGAGATAGTAGAGGAAGCAAGACTGAGATGGTATGGACATGTAATGAGGATGTTGGAGTACATGAGATAGTAGAGGAAGCAAGACTGAGATGGTATGGACATGTAATGAGGATGTTGGAGTACATGAGATAGTAGAGGAAGCAAGACTGAGATGGTATGGACATGTAATGAGGATGTTGGAGTACATGAGATAGTAGAGGAAGCAAGACTGAGATGGTATGGACATGTAATGAGGATGTTGGAGTACATGAGATAGTAGAGGAAGCAAGACTGAGATGGTATGGACATGTAATGAGGATGTTGGAGTACATGAGATAGTAGAGGAAGCAAGACTGAGATGGTATGGACATGTAATGAGGATGTTGGAGTACATGAGATAGTAGAGGAAGCAAGACTGAGATGGTATGGACATGTAATGAGGATGTTGGAGTACATGAGATAGTAGAGGAAGCAAGACTGAGATGGTATGGACATGTAATGAGGATGTTGGAGTACATGAGATAGTAGAGGAAGCAAGACTGAGATGGTATGGACATGTAATGAGGATGTTGGAGTACATGAGATAGTAGAGGAAACAAGACTGAGATGGTATGGACATGTAATGAGGATGTTGGAGTACATGAGATAGTAGAGGAAGCAAGGGTGAGATGGTATGGTCATGTAATGAGGATGTTGGAGTACATGAGATAGTAGAGGAAGCTAGGGTGTGATGGATTCCAAGAATATTAATGGATATGGAGTATGTAGGGAAGAGACCACAAGGGAGACCAAGAAAGAGATGAGAGGAACACATAGCAGGAAGTGTGCAAGTGAGAGAAGAAGAGTGGAAGAGAGTACAGGAGGAAAAATGGTGGAAGGACAGAGATGGAGGCATTTTACTAAACAGACCCGGCCAAAGGCTGGAAACAGTTCATGAGGATGAGGATGGGGTGGACAAATTTCTTCTTTGTATTAATTTTTTGTGAGTAACTGGTAATGGGAACTTAAAACAAAAATTATAGTACCAGGTAAACTTTTGGAATTGACTCGATACTAATTTTATGTGTTTTTAAAAACTGTAACACATTTAAAAAATAAAATTCTACTATTTTGATTATAGAGTAAACATAAGTACATAGTGTAAACTAATTAAAGATATATATATATATATGTCTTTAAGAGAAACCTTTTTTCTCTTTCGAGATACATTTTACTATATTTTTTGGCATCAATGTAAAGTGTGTGTATGTACTGTGTTCTTTTAGTAGTAAAACTCAAACAGGGTTTGTTCCCTTTTATATGTTTTTATCCATCTTTACTATAACTTATTCATAATATAACAAAACATACCTCACAGAGTGAAAACAAGTTTTTCTTTGAGATATTTATTATATATTCATACCCAATATCCTTTTCTGTGCTTGTCCTTTGTGTTATTCTTCCATTTACATGTCCCTATCTAAGCATCCTATTATGTTTTACAACAATTTTTTTCCCCTTTGTGTTTTTTGGTTTCTTTTTTTTTTTTCAAGAAAGTTGCGTTGCACTTTTCACACTCACTCCTAATGAGCTCTGATAGAATGAAACCTAGGTCGGGGGATTGGGAGGTAATGATCGATTTTATTAAAGAGGTAACTATTACCTCTTTGTCCAGTGGCAGCAATGTAAAGTGTGAACTGTATTTATTCCCTTTAATGTGTTTCTACCCATCTTTCCTGCATCTTTTTCCATCTATAACGAAACTAATTAAAGAGTAATGAGGTTAAATCATTAACTCATTCAGTTAATACTGAATTATGGGTTCGTCAATTTATGTAAGAGTCGTCTGGTCATCATCTAAACTCTGGTCCAGGGTCACGGTGTGATGGTGTTTGAAGACGAGACTCATTACGAGGGAGAGTTTCGCTCTGCCGGAATCTTCAACGGCAAGGGTACGCTGACATTTAGCGGAGGCGACCTTCTAGAGGGCTCCATGTATGGAGCTTGGAACGAAGGAATCAAGGTCACCGGGACTCTGGTCAAGAACACCGTGACACCTCCTAGCAAGATGGCCACAAAGCCGAGGTAACGTAAGATACCGACGCATTGTTTTCTCCACCGCTAGCGCTATAGTCACTGCTGTGCTAGTCTGTTTCCAGCTCGATTAAAACTAAATCATTGTTTTCCTCCTGTCAGTTTATTCTGTTTTATATGACTAAGATATTATTTGGTATTTTTAGGCATAGTGATTACATTTTTACATTATTTTCTTATAAATAACAGCTTTACATTTACATGCTTTACTGTTTCCAGCCTGTGGCCTGGGTCAGTTTTTTATTCAAGCCATATAGTTTCCACTACCGTCTTGCTAGACCTGTCTTAGCTTCGTATGTCTTATAATCTAACTTAAGACTAGGACAGGCACTACAACCAGTCCCCCGGCCGTTAATTCATCACTGTGGAAGGGTAAAACCACATTTAATCAATGAGAAATTTTTCGGTCATGCCAGTGATCGAAACCGGGATCCTTAGCTCAGTAGACAGACATGCTACCGACTGGGCTAAGGTATCGAGAAAAGGTGTCGGATTCTTATAATCAACATTATGTAGATAATATATAACAACAATGAACTATGAATGAATTATGTCAAAATATGAACAGAAAGTGAGTTTTATTGGGTTTAGTACCCCTAACCTATATTTCTCCATTAAATTAATGTTTTATATAACGTGAATTTTCATAAACGTAATGTTTCTCCTAGAATGTAGCTACCACGTTATAGGAGTACTTCATGCACGTCTATAATAAAGAAATCCCATTTGAAAAGATGATCAATGAAAAGTTTTAATTTGTATCCTCTTTATTTAAATAATTATAAAGTTGTAGCTTATATTAATATATCGCACCCTCAGAACATTACTGCAGCAACTCAAAATTATAGGTTTTTGGGAAAATGAAGTTTAAGTTTTATTGCCCCTATGTAGTTCCAAAACCCTTTCTTTGGGGTTTAATTTTTATTAGCGGACAAATTTGAAATTATAGTTACTACTAATATAGCACTAGAAAGATTATTTTTTTCCCCGATTATTTGACAGAGTCAACTCAAAAGCTTTTTTTTTTTACTTACCACACTAATCCTCTGAGGGTGCGATATTTGCCTTTACAGTTCATTTGGAAAGCTATGTGTCAACGCCTGTCAAAAATGGAAAGCTATCTTCCGTCAATGCTACCAGCAGCTGGGCATAACGGAACCAACGCTCAAGAGCAGCATGGGGATGACAAAGTTGAACGCCGACGTTCAGAAAGTTTGGGAAAACATCGCCGTCTGCATCACCAACTCGCATCAAGAGAACCAACATCGTTTGAAAGGGGGACGGGCAAAGGACGGAGCCTCGGTCGATAAGTTGGACACCATTCCTCAGTTTGGGAAGGAATCTATTGACAAAGAGTCGTATCAGGACATCAGGAAATATCTACTCAAGGTGAATCTTATTTTCATAACTAAACTAAATACATAGAGATTTGACCCTGATTTGTTTCTCTAGAGCCAGGTCAGATCCGAACATTAATTTTAACTTTGAATCTGAATCTTGAATTCAAATCTTGGTAAAAAATGATGACAACAATAGAAAATATAAATATAAAAAAACAATTATTTTTTAGTCATTAGATCATTCATCAATAAAAATACTAACAGATAATATAAATTAGGGGTGTGTGAAGTCCACTTTTTCAATTTGAAGTGAACTCGAAACGAAAAGATGAAATATTATCAAAGAGTTAGTATTTATTGTTAATTGTTTTATGCTTGAAGATAATTATATTATACTAAATGCTATCGCTGGTAAAAAATTAAAAAGTCGCGGGAAATGATGGACCGGTTGGTGGAGAAAGAAGAGATTAACATTGAGAATTCAAAAGTGATGGGGATTTAGAAAAATGAAGAGCTGCGGAAAATCAAAATTGGAAACAAGAATTTTGAAAACATAGAGCAGTTCGACTAACTGGGAAGTCTCCTGACAAAGGATGCTTACTGGACCAAGTAAATTTGGTCGAGGATCGCCATGGCCAAGGAATCTCTCAATAAGAAGAGGTTACTGCCGACCAGAGAGTTGAGTTTGGAACTGAGGAAGAAACTGATGAAATGTTACAATCGGAGCATCGCACCGTATGGAGCAGAAACTTGGACTCTTAGGAAGATGGAAAATAAATACTTGTATAGCTTTGAAATGTGGAGCTGGAGAAGACTTGAGAAGACCAGGTGGACAGACAGGGGGACAAATGAATTAGTACTAAGAAGAGTGGGTGAGAAGAGAGCCATTTTGGATGTGAGTCTTCAGTACAAACTGGATCGGACACATCCTTAGGAGTAAGCTTATTCTACACGATGTCATAGAAGGAAAGGTAGCTGGGAAATAGGAGCTTAGGAAGGAGGAGGATTCAAATACTAGATGATATAAAGGAAAGAAGAAAATTCTGAGAGATGATGGAGGAGGCAGAGGACAGGGTGGTCTAAGTTCACTTACAAAAGGAATGGACCTGTCGTAAGACAGAACACATAATAAAGATAGTAATAGTAATAATAATAACAGAAACAACAAAAATGACAAAAACAAAAACAACCAAAATAACAATAACAATACCAATAACAACAATACATTTTATAATTTGATTTTCTAAAATGACTCAAAAAATGTTTTATTGCATAATTTAGTGTAATATTTTATTCTAATCTGATAAATTAAATTATTATGACAAAATTCAATTCAACTCAAATTTTTTTCTAATGACTATCAATTTGTAACAGCTCAAAATAGTAATAATTCAAGTTTAAACATTAATGGATTATGTTAACTCTTGATATTTTTACTGTGAAACTTCATAATTGTTGAAGCTGATATATTTTTCGGAGCTTCGCACAACCCCCTACTACTATCAAACATTAATATCCAAGACATTTTATACAATATTTAGACTTGATCGCTTTTATTAATAGTCTGATGATATGTTTGTCAGGCATTCGAGAGCCCGCATCACCCTTTGGGCCTGCTGTTATCGGACCTGACGACTGCGTACACGGCCACATACGGTGGTGTGCGTGTTCACCCCTTGCTCCTGAGTCACGCCGTGGCAGAGCTCCACTCCATCACGACCCGTGTGTACGAGGTGGTCCGACTCATGTTCCCTGCGTTGCCCCCCACAGGGCAGGAGCTGCTGCTTGGAGAGGGTCAGACTGAACACGACAGGTTAGTGATCATCACGACGGTACAGAAATCATTTTATCTAGCACCGCGTCTTACTACCGGCTAGGTTATACCCATACTCAATACACCTGACCAAGACTCGAACCTCGGTCTCCCTGTCATCTGCAGTCTTGTCTATAGTGAGAGTGACACCTTAGACTATGAGGCCATGATGCGTGTAATTTGTTATGGTTTTGATAAATGTTTAATATATAATCATTTTGAATTGTGTTTTGAAGCGAGGTGGCGAGTTCTACAACCCTTCTACACCCAGTATTACTGCCGAGGGTACACTCCGCCCTTTTTGTCCTATATGCGCTACACAACAAGATGGAGGACGACGCCTATTGGAAGAGACTACTCAAGTGGAACAAGCAGCCTGACATTACACTCATGGCGTTCCTCGGCATCGACCAGTAAGTTCACATTACAGACTGTTCAATGATAGGTTCTAGAAATGCGTCGAATCTAATCGTAAACAGAACCTAAATTTCACCTATGAATCTCGAATTTTAATCTTAAAAAAACAATCAAAATATGGTATGATTCCCTTTCCTCCCCTTAATTCTGAGTCTGCTCACATGTTTGCAACAGGAAATAAAAATTAAGGGTGTGTGAGGCTTCGAAAACCTTAATTTCGCTTCGACCACGATTCAAAAGTAATATTTCTGATTCGGCAATTACAAAGCTTCACCAATAAAATAAGAGATGGGTCGAATTCACTATTTTACTAATTCAAATCGCGGGGGGAAAACTATGAACTTGAGAGGAAATAGAAATAAAATGGAATAATTGAATATAAAAATAAGAACTAAATGTTAACATTCATACATCCAGTCAAATGTTAAACTAGTGTTCTGGGGTCTGGTTGTTGTGTTTATGCTATAGTTATAGTTGGTTCTGAGCCACCAAAAAGCGGTATTAGGGCTCTAAAACAAATTTCATTTGAAAAATTTAATTATTTCTTTAATGATTTAAGTCTTGAATCTAAAATTTTCTTGACTCTTCGAATCTGGAATATTTAAGGATTCAAGGGATTTGAGGTCCCATCTCCAATAAAAATGTTTATAGTTAAATTATACATTTATATTCATGTATTGCTGTCCAGCCATGGGGGCGCAGCTGCACTCCCAATAGCGCCGAGAAAAAAAAATAGTAAAAAAGCTAGCAGCAAGGAAATTTTGAACCATAAAATACCTATCTTGGTAGCACTGAAAAGTTGCATCATGTGAGTATGTAATAAGTCTTTGCGTCATGTGGGAGCAGTGTTTGACTTTTAGTGCCAGACTCCAGACAGGAAGGGCAAATCAGGGGGGATTTAATGCAATTTAATGGCTTAGAATGGTTGCGAAAACAAACAGAAAATACATCTTTAGCAAAATCAAAATCATAATTGAAAAGATGGGTGTTATGTGGAAAATGTAGTAGCTATGTGCTTTGACGACTCTTCCAACATGGCGGGTGATTGCGCAGGAGTACAGGCAAAATGTAAGGGGATGAACAGCTCCAATATGTACTTACATTGTCTGAATCCTTGGTCAGCACACAAAAATAACCCCTTGATTTTTTTGGCATCAACCAGCTTATTTATAATTTTATTGAAGGTAGCCCAAACCGACACAGTTTTTAGGAGGAGCTGGTTAAAGCAACTGATTCCAAACTAAAAACGTTAAAAGTAATTCTCTGACACAAGATGGGCCTGCAGCGCTGAGGCTGTTTATGTACTGTTACAGGCAGTTATTGAATCAATTTAAAAGACTGTTGAAGATAGAGCTGGCGCTATAGTAAAAGCCACAGGCAAAAGAATATTTCTGCCAATGCAATCGTTTAACACTACGGTAAATTTATAAATAAAAGAGCCAATCTTTCAGATGCTGCTTAAATCCAGCGAAACCCTTCAGTCATTGACCATATATATTTGTGAGGCCATTGATGAGGTACAAAACCTCTCTGAAGCTTTAGTTGAAATGTGACTGATAAACAAATCTCTAAGATAAAATATTCTTCAGCTGAAGGCCTTTATGAAAAAAAATATTAATCTCGATACTAGAAATAAGAAAAAGATACTTTGTATTTTTTAACGAAAAACCTGACACATCTTATGTTTACATAAAAAATTGTGTTAACTTAAAAAATATATTTAAATAGTTAAAAATCACCACAACAGAGGGTGCTCTTTACCGCATAATGTTGATGAGGTAAATTATTGTTACATGAAAATGTTAAAAAGTTTACATTTAAACATGTTACTTAAAAAGACTAGAGTTCAAAATTGAATGTTTGCTTTTTTAACAATGCAAATTTGTTTATAATCATAAATATAGCATATTTATCTAGGATATGATTTGATTTGATAATTATTCAAAATTTGCAAATAATATTTGCTTCGATTTGAGATTTGATTCAAACTAAAAAAAAATCTGTTTTGCAGATGTCTATTTGTCTGTAATGGTGACATAAAACTATCTAAGAAGTTCGTCTCACCTACAAACAGTCAAGCTTGAATCAAGACTTGATGATGAGACGCACTCTCCATGTGTCTGCCTCTCGGTTAGTCTAGATTTTAATTGTCATTGTACTCTAATAGGAAATTTTGGGTTGGGTACCCTCAAAGCCCAGTGGCCCGCTGCTTGGAGGCCCCTTTCACACCCGTCCGGGACCAGCTCTTCAACGACGCTGTGGAGACGCTGCAGCAACTCAAGACAACTTTCTCCCCCTTAGAAAAACTTCAGGTCATACGTAGCACTTTCCAGCAGATGACAACTGTAAGTGAAACTCTTCATTAAATGTTTTGTCCTGCTTCTAGTTTTTTTTATATAACTTATTTCATTAATAATTATTATCTCACTTTTTCACTTTACACAATAAAGTTTTTCTTGTCAATACTTCATTGAAGGTGAAATAATATAGGTCTGCAAAGTTCATTTTTTTCAAATCAAAGTAAATATATGAAATATATGAAATATTCTCGAAGTTGAATCAAAGTTTGAATATGTTTTATTTGTTTTATGACTGAAAAAAATACTATACTGTGGTTATTTATATAACTTTATTCACTAGAATTACTTGGAAAATGTTTTATTGCACAACTATTTGTAATGTTTCGTTTTAATCTGATAAATCAAGCTATCCACAACTTACATTTCAATCACTTCTGATTTTTTTTCTTATGAATATTTTTTGTAATGTATATAACAGCTCAGAATGTCAATAATCTACAATAAAGTATTTTAGCTCTCAGTATTTTTTTTTGGCGAAGTCGAAGCTAATCATTTCTCGAAGCAAAGTTGAAGCTAATATTTGTTTTATAGCCAAGTCAAAGTTTCAAAGCTTCGCACACCCCTTTAAGCGCTGTATGTGTTTGCAGGCATTGTAACATGAACTCTAGTAATTTAATATCGAGTGCTTTATGTGTTTGCAGGCAGTGCAACAGTAACTCTACACTACTTACTTCTAGTAATTTAATATCGAGTGCTTTATGTGTTTGCAGGCAGTGCAACAGTAACTCGACACTATTTACCTCTAGTAATTTAATATCGAGTGCTTTATGTGTTTGCAGACAGTTCAACAGGAACTCTACACTACTTACCTCTAGTAATCTAATATCGAGCACTGTATGTGTTTGCAGGCAGTGCAACAGTAACTCGACACTACTTACCTCTAGTAATTTAATATCGAGTGCTTTATGTGTTTGCAGGCAGTGCAACAGTAACTCTACACTACTTACCTCTAGTAATTTAATATCGAGCGCTGTATGTGTTTGCAGGTAGTGCAACAGTAACTCGACACTACTTACCTCTAGTAATTTAATATCGAGCGCTGTATGTGTTTGCAGGTAGTGCAACAGTAACTCGACACTACTTACCTTTAGTAATTTAATATCGAGCGCTGTATGTGTTTGCAGGCAGTGCAACAGGAACTCGACACTACTTACCTCTAGTAATCTAATATCGAGTGCTGTATGTGTTTGCAGGCAGTGCAACAGGAACTCGACACTACTTATCTCTAGTAATCTAATATTGAGCACTGTATGTTTTTGCAGGCAGTGCAACAGGAACTTGGAACCTCCTATCTCTGGTCGATGGATGACTTGTTCCCCGTGTTTCATTTTGTGGTCGTGAGATCTCGCATTTTGCAACTTGGCTCTGAGATTCACTTTGTGGAGGACTTCATGGAGCCATATCTCCAGAACGGGGAACTCGGGATCATGTTCACCACTCTCAAGGTAGACTGCATTTATTAAGGGGGTGTTTAATGTGAACTCCTAACTTGAAAACAGGCACGATACCCTTGCCGTTAATTTATCAAATGTGAAAGAAGAAAAAGCCCCTTTTTCACTTATGATACTTTTTTTTCAAACTATGCCGGGATTCAATTCCGGGACTATTAGTTCAGTAGAAATATGCACTTTGACTGTTCTAAAATGTCAAACCACTTGATTGTATAATTATTATTTACATACAACCTTTAGTGAAAACTATCCTAAACCAGGTTCAATTATTAGACGTTATCTCATGCTCACCTATTTTATTTTTTTAGCACCGCGTCTTCCTTCGGAATTTATACGAATCCAGCTAATGTGTGAAGGTTGAATCTAAAGGAAGTGTAGGGGATATTTTAAAAACAATATTTCATTGCCACAAGCAGCTTCTTCATGTATTTAAACTGAATTCTATGTTTTAGTGATTGGCTTTATATTTTGTTTGCAGGCTTGCTATTATCAGATACTCCAAGAGAAAATAAGTATGAGCAGCTAACATTATAATCCTAACATATTTATTGTCAGGTGATAAACTAGCTCCCACTTGAAATTTGATCGACGTTCACAAGTGGTATCCCCCAACATACTTACAAACCGACTTATTAAACTATTCTACATCAAGACGAGAACAAACTAGCCCCAACAAGCTATTTCCGTACCCTGATCGGAAAAAAAGTCGGTCAAGACTATAGATGACAAACTCTATTCTACGATACTTCTATACACCTCGAGTGATACTGGTATCAAAAGAATCAGGAATCGGACATAGAATCACGATTTTCAATACTTTGATACTTAGATCTCGAAACCCCGATGGTAAAAATTCTGCTATTTAAACAAAACGGCATTATTCTGAATTTGATAACTCTTCTTAGGCATAAGTAGGTTTTTTTTCTTTGTTTTCCCACTTTAGTACCAGCAAATTGTAATTATTCTAAATATGACCACAAACTTCTTTTTTATTATTATTTAATCCTTTTATTTTTATTTTTTTTCTGAATACAGTACATCATATAAATAAATAACACATTTTAATATGAAGTTGGATGCATAGAACAATATTGAAACTGTAAATGTTAAGAAACAAAATTGAGAAAAATATAAATTGTCGCATTTCTTGTCGAGACTCCAACTTTGTCCATAGGCAGGTGATTGGTTGCCACCAGCCAACGGGAATGCATAGATAAATCGGCCAACATTTATGGTAAATTCACGCTAATAGTACATGTAAAATAAATTTATTTCTTGCACAAAGATAAAGAAACAAAAAATATATAATTTTTGAGAGTACTATTTGGTAGGTTTTTGTTTCGTTGCTGGTTTTTTTTTAAGTGGTCAATTTCTTATTGGCTGTACATAAATGTTTGATATGCTTACATTTTAACTAATGTCAGGTTTCTACAATTATATTCTGGAAATTAGTGTAGACTTTCTGATACTGGTCGATGCGTCTTCACCGTGAATAAAATATAATCCATTTAAAACAATGAGCTTAAGATAAATAATTAATTTAATCCCCCTCTCTCCCTCACGTAGTTAAAATAGTGTTCTCACAATCTGGAATTTTTGAACAAAAAATAAACTAACCATCTCTCTACTAAAAAACAAAAAAGTGACAGAAATCAAAGATTTGTGTGTATATCTGTCTAAATCACTATGAGATCCAATAAGAACATTTTAATATCAGTGAATGTGTTGAGTTTAAAGGTACAAAATGGGGGTGGTGGCAGTATACATATTTATTGTTAGAATTTAGCTTCAGGGAAATATTTATTTTTTGGAATCCTGTAAATAGTTTTAGGGTTAACCTGTTAGGGTGGTAGGGAAGGAAACGCCAGTTAAGGCTAATATTTTTGCAGTTTTTATAACTACAGTTATTTTTATACAATAAATAAAATATTACTTGATTAAATACATTTAGTTTAATTTTTAACACATACAGCAGTGATTTCAAGAGTTCTTGAATATTTCTAATTAGGGGTGTGTGCGAAATCCTCTTTATCAATTCGAAGCAGTCGAATCGAATAATATTGGATATTGAAGCCAATTCGAAATTTGAATATTTAAAAAAATAAGTTTAATTTTGGATGAAAAATATTATACATTTTACATTACATTGTCGATTTAGGTAATAAATATAATCTATAAAACTTGATATTTAAAAAATAATTTAAATATTTTGTCTTAAAATGAGAAATTAAGCTATTAGCACAAAATGTAATTTAATTATTTTAGATTTTTTTATGCGAACACTAATTTGTGTTGGAAATATCAGCAGAAAAAAAACACAACATAAATGTATACCTTAACTTTAAGTAGTTTTATTTTGCCAAAGCTTTGTAATCGTCAAATATGTAATTTTACTTTCGAATCAAACTTGAAGCGAACAAATATTCAAAGTGAAGTCGAAGTCGACATCCAGGAATTTAATGAGAAACTTTTCTCTTCATTAAAAAGGTTTCTCATAAAATGCTAATATGCTTATGATAAATATTTAAAAGCTTGAGATTATTATTTGTAGTCAACTAACTTAAATGTCAAAAAAATGTTTTTACTTTACACACTACAAAAGTATTAGCCTTAACTTGCATACCTGATGATATAATAATTGAGACACATATCATGAACATATGTATATCTGCCCTGAACATTTCCAAATTGTGATTTCCTTCCGTGGTTTGGGTCACCCCTTGTAATGCAATATCGCCACATAGTAAATAATCACATTGTACCAAGGACCAAGCCACCTTTTGAGTGCAGGATTAAAGAAACGTTCATATCACACTCGGCTTATTTTAACACTTATGAACATTGTTTTTTTTTTATAAGTGCAATATATCTTGTCCATTGTCGACTTGATAACTGTTAGAATAGTTTTACATTTAAATTCCCAGACCTGTGCAAATATGTTTATTTTAAGGATTGGGCCTTTGAACCCTTAAAGAGATTCCGTGAATATATCAAATTTGAGATTAAAAATGAATGAAGTAAAGTAAACCGCCTAGGTGTATAGTATTTTATAAGATTCGGATTTGTATTTGTAAAGATGGATCTAATATATTTCAAGTTTATTTTATATTAAAAGTGAAAAACATATTTTTATTTTTTATTAGAAAAAACCTAGATTTTGCTTCATATATTTCAAATATGAAAAATAATTAAATTCACATGTTTGCTATTTAAATACACCCTTTGATATTGTTGGTGATATTTTAATGATGATACACACTAACTAATGCTTGATTCACACATTCGCCGAAAATAGAAAGCAGAATCTGCTTGAGTAGCGCAGCAATATACTCGCTGTATGTTGACCCATGAATCATGATGCATTGAAACACTAACTTTAAACAGCTGAGCTGATTATCGACGTATTTTATTATCTAGTGGATGAACATATATTTTAGATCACTCTCCTGATGGATGTTTACAAATTATAATGCTGTGTCGTGGCACAATCCAATACATTGATAAACACGCTTTACATTAACGGGTTATTTCAAATCTCCTCACAAAGGCCAGTCAAGCACTAGCTTCTGGCTGTAGAGTGCATGCGTTGTCAAATGCATACTGATTTGAGATGGTTGGTTCTGAGATTTGATTGGTTCTCCTGTGCCGAACATCTCAGGCAGAGCAGACAAAGTAGAGATGAGTTGAACTTTAGCAGAACAGATTGTGCCTAGTAGATGAAAATTTTGTGATTAGCCTAGAGCTCTTTATGTGACCATGTTTCTATTCTGCGCTAGTTTTTTGGAGAACGTGTGAATCCACAGTAAGAATAGGCAGTTTTCGAGATTCAAAATAATCAACAAAATCTAATTTCCAGTAAATTTAAAAGTATTTTTGCACAGGTCTAGTTGACGAACATGTAATTTGTGTAAATTTTTGTAAAAACCATTATTGATTGAAGTATAGTTCTGGGTAGTAAAATAAAGTTAAATTTTATTGAAATCTGGTGCAAACGACCATAGAAATCGCTTTAATCAGTAACATACTTTGTTACTTCACTTTTTAAACTTTATACTGTGATTTATTATTAGGAATAAAATACAAAATTTGTAAATTTTGCTAGATTTAACAGAATAATTTGTTATATTTTTGATATTTATTATGGTGTGTTGAAAGCTGTACTGAGCAGTTATTGTTTATTATTTTATTTTTTTATTTATTTTTGATAAAAGTTAAATGTTTTAGAGTTGATGAAAACTTGTGTGTTAACTTCTTAGATTGTTTAGGATAGACATTGAAATCTTCTACTAGCGGACACCTTCCGGGATCAAAATAATTTTTGTTACTAAAAAGTGTTCGTTATTTGGAAAAATATACCGTATTGTACCGAAAATAGGCTGCCCTCAAATATAGGCCGCAACCCAAATTTTCAACCCCTTTCAGAGAGAAAAAAACAAACAAAATTTACACTTAAATTAGATCACTTTTAAAGAAAAAAA
>CABFWB010002391.1:0-35752 GCA_902151455.1 Timema bartmani
TTCCTGTGTCAATCGACAAACTGAATTTATTGATAAAATCTACATTAACGCGAGCGAAGCCGCGGGCAAAAACTAGTAAAGATATAAAACACTAGTGATAATAAAAACATAACCATTCTGTCAGAAATCAAATTGAGTTGACACTATCCTAAAGGCCACGGTGATAAACCTATACTCTAGAGCTATTGCACCTAGAAGCTCTTATAGTGTCTAGAATAATATTAGCAAAATTAACTCTCTGATTGTAAGACCAGCCATGAACTGAAATTGGTAGGATATAAATAAACAAAAGCTTTGTTTAGCACAATTTAGAATACTGGCGTCTCGATAAGCAAAATGAGTTCATATAAACTCTACAACCAAGCACAGTGTACTGATTCAATAACTTAGAAATCATATAAAAAATATTATTATACAAAATATTGCATATCCAATTACAAGTGAGATGCGAAGCCTAACTGTTTCTTAGCCTAACTCATTATGTTAAATTATTTGTATTTATAGAAGTGCTGGCATTTAAATAGAATATCTGGTGTGTATATATATATATATATATGTGTGTGTGTGTGTGTTACAAATAAAGACAACCAATGTCTAAGTACAACTTAGACTGTGCCGCAATTTTTACTAAATAAGACGTTTTTATCAACCTTGTGGGCAGTACCGGGTGTTTTGCGAGGTCAATAACTAGTGTCCGACCAAACATTCGGCTTTGGTTTCGGCTTCGGCCACCTTCGGCCATAAATTGCACCTTCTGCAAAATAATCAGCTTCGGTCAAAATTAGACCGAAGGTTTTGCCGAAGCCGAAGGTTCATTTAACTTACCTTACCTAATGTACGCTCGTGGGTGAGGCGCGGGAGCGGTCACGTGACAAGTGACAACTGACAAGTCACTACATGTTGGATTGAGGCGCCCGGTCGGTAGACTAGTCAGTAGTCAGCATAGATAAGGGAGTACTAGTAGTCATTAGTCAGTAATGGCAACACATGGTCCGTGTTTACTGTAGTCTAGTGTTACTATCAAATTTATTAAGAACTTTCCCCTCAAACCATGGCTAATGTAATTTATTATTGTATGCATAAAAGATAACTGATTAATTTTTTTACGGGACTGGATGGCAGTAAAAAATAACTTGGTCGCTTCTTCAAAGACAAATATTAAGAGGAAGAAGTGATTTATATTTTTGTCATGCTTTTATTTTGTATTCATATTATTTTGTATCACAATTTCGGAAATGTATTCTACTTTGTTTTATAAACTACAAAAAATGTGACCTGTTATTTAAATAAACACGATATTAAATCTAAAATGCAACAGAAATTGCATTAAACTTAAAAATAGGATTTTTCACAATATATGTGATTTCTTCGGCTTCAGCCGAAGGTGAAAAAGAAAACGAAGTTTGGCTTCGAATTCGGCTTCGGCCAAAAAAAAGACCTTAGGTCGGACACTATAAATAACCTTTCTAGCCAGATAGTAAGGAAAACCAGACTTAGTGTGAGAGTCATCGGCCCAAAAATATAGAATTATAAAAGTTTTAGGTGGGGTTGTTTGATTCCCTTGTAAAGGACCCCACAGAGTACTGCTATTAACGGTACAAGACGACAGATATTTGACCCATATTTGATCAAGTAGACCAATGGAAGTGTTTTACTGGCTAATTTCAAAATGTAAGTTTAGTCGGGTGAAGTAGGACTTGTCAATCTTGTTTTAGCACGTTTGAGCCAAGGGAGCTCTCGTGTGAACTCTCGGGAATCATGTTTTGTAAATAACACAGGTCTGCAATGGAAAAATAGTTTGAAAACTAATCACTGATTCATACAGCTTTTTGGGCGCTGATTTCAGTAAAAATAGTTTAAAAAACCCATCACGTACCAATTTTGCACAAACTCAAATTTTAGATTTCAATATCCACCAATTGACTGCATTAAGCTTCTAAAAATCTTTGATTATTATATTTCTTTTAGACCATTTTATATTTATTATTCAAATGATCAAGGTGTATTATAATAAATAGGATTCAAAGGGAGGGGGCTATTTAGTTGGGTATTGACTCCTGGTACTTCTTTCTCAAGGTTCAAAAACAAAGGAAAAATTTTATTCCATACTTTTCTCAAGATGGTGACCTAGTTTACTATAGCAATGTTCCTGGACTGATGGTAAGGTTTGACTTACAGTATGACGTGGACGAGTGGGAGCTCTTTAGTGATTAGTCAAAAAGAAGCCTCAAAGCAGTGCTTCTCCATAATGGTAGTAAATATGCTTCAGTACCAGCAGGACATCCTGTGTACCTGAAAGAATTCTACGAGAATTTAGCCTTAATTCTCATCAAAGTGAAATACAAGGATTATGGATGGATCATATATGGCGATTTTAAAGTACTTACCATGCTTCTTGGATAGCATGGAGGATACACTAAGTACCCCTGTTTCTTGTGTGAATGGGATAGCCGGGCTATAAGGATAAACTGGATCAAAGAGGTGGGGCCAGGTAGGGATGCCTTAGAACCTGGAAGCCAAAATGAATTACGGAAGTATTTGGTTGATCCAAGAAAAGCCCTCCTGCCTCCACTTCATATCAAGCTTGGTTTGATGAAGCAATTTGTAAAGCCTCTGTCATAAGAATGAGAGTGTTTTAAATACTTGAATGACAAGTTTTAGGGAGGATCGGAAGCGAAACTGAAAGGTGTTTTTGTCGTTCCAGATACTCGGAAACTTGTGAAAGATGTAGTGTTTGAAACAAAAATGGATATTTTGAAAAACGAGGCTTGGAAAGCTTTCAAAGAAGTTGTAGCAACATTTCTTGGAAACAATAAGGACCCCAACTTCAAGTGTAGTGTGTAAACTAAGAACATGAAATACAAGGACTTAAGTTGTTCGATGAGCTTGAAAGTGCACTTCCTGGATTCCCATTTGGACAACTTTCCCGAAAATATGATGCTGTGAGTAAAGAGCAGGGGGAAAGATTCCATCAAGATATCAAGGAGATTGAACACATATACCAGGGTGGATGAAATATATACATGATTGCAGACTACTGTTGGATGCTGTACAGAGAAGAGCCTAAAGCTGTATGCAAGAGAAAAAGTTTGAAAAGGAGTTTGAAGGCAAAGGGAAAAGGCAGTAAAAGGACTTGTAAATCCAAATAAGTGTTGAGAATGGTTTTCCATCAACAATTTTTTAAATAAAACCATTATTTAATTTTTCAAAAATAAATAAGTTTTAACCAGTAAACGTATTAATAAGTGCTTTTCTCTTATTTTGATATCCACTTTGTGAAAAATCTTTACGTGGTAGAGAAAAATTGAGCTTATATTACAAATCAGCACACCAAAAAGCATAAGAATCACTCATTACATTGCAGACAATTTTCAATAACCCAAATTTTGCAGACTATGATAATTTAACGGCACCTCATGTCAGCCGTTTAGGTAGTCACCGCGGGTCTAATTATTGTAATGAAAGATCAGGTGTGATAATCAATAGTAGTTAAATTACATCACTTCTAAATAAATTTATATTGTGAATTTACCATAAATCTATTGACGGCCGCTCTCAAACTATTCGAGATGCGTGATGTGTGTTAAGTGAAATACCAGAAGCAAATCAATATAGTAAATAGTAATTTAAATATATGTTTTATTAATTAAACCAACACAACGCAGCCACTATACGATCTCTACAAAACTATAAATTAAAAAATATATTCATTCCGTGCCAACCTCATTTCATTTGCGAATCCATTACGCTCAAATACATTCTGGCCACGAAAGTGATTGTGTTAGCTGGTGTCCGTTTGTGCGCGTAGTAATTGTTACTTATCAAACCATGTTGATATCTCTCGACCTAGTCAGCACAGCAAGACCATTGATACTGGCTCTTACATGCACCTAGATTTTTGATGAAGGTCACGAACGTTTGGTTATAGCAGCAGGTCCTCGTAGGTCGGTAAGTGAATGTAATAAGTGTACTCTTCCATGACCTTAGCTTTAGAATATGCTATCATAATGGCGAATAAAGTAGAAGTAATATTATCGCTTCTCGGACAGAGCTGCCCCTCTTGTTGAGTGAAAGGAGAAAATCACGTGATGGCTTGATCTCTTAGTTTGAACAGCAGATAGTGGTGGGGGCCTCTGCGCGGCTGCGCCTGATGACCATTCCTTTCCCGCAAGGTGTTGTTTAACTAGAAGCATCAGTCGTGAATTGAATGAGCCAATCCCTACTCTGACCATCAAATTCTTGTAGAATCACTTGAGTTGAAGTAAGTTTCGTACACCTAAACAAAATGTTGGTCACACAATCTGAGATAGTGGTAAGTAGATACATATTGTCAGTAATGGTTTATGGGAAAGATATTTAGAGAATGTGAATTAATGTATTAACTACAGGGATAAAACCTTTTAGCCCGTCACAAAACAATCGGATGGACGGTAAGTGGAAACTATAAGAAATTGTATGAAAAAAATATCAAAGGAGATTGGCATACACGTCTCATTCGTGTTATTTTTAGTCAGAGAATTACACCACACACAGCCACTTTAAATACCCCCGCAGAATGGCTCATTGGTCTAAAGCTGCAAACAGCTCTAGATATGCCCCATTCGCACCACACATCACACGTGAAAGAAAATCAAGAAACAAACACCCTAAGCGACACTACCAGGTAAGATATATTGTGGATCCTGAAATATTCAGCCAATTAACCCAAGTGGATCCAGCGAATAGTGAGTGGATGTATGATGTTGACAACAAGGATGGTCATCTACAGAGAAGGAATGTTGACCAGCTCAGGCAGACTTCAGAGTCACTACAGACAGATAAGCAACAACATCATCTTAAATAACAGCACGTGTATGCCCCACTATTCCTGTGAGATAACACACCGTTTTAACAAGAACCAGACTGGGACCAAGCCTGGTTCGTGGAACAACACAATGAGAAAGTACCACAGCTATATGGTCAAAACCAACAAGTAAAACAAGAACGGCCCTGCAAAGAGTAGCAAAATCAAGCACCTTGCCTACAGCTAGTGAACATAAGCCACTTTCCTTACAGCTCAGATAAAGGATGCACGAGACACCCTGGTTGAGGTCACAAAGGATAGGGTAGCCAAATCCTCGCTATGTTGATAAACAAGGATGACTAGTAAAGTGGGGAAGAACAAGAAATTAAATAGTTTTAAGAACGGTGGATAGTTCATCTGTGAGGGGAGGACTGTAGTTTATAGATAATATAGAACTTGTTGGCCACTAGAAAACGCTTTGAGCAACTGAAGTGGCAGTCTCCGAGACACGGACAAAGAGAGTGGAGCGTCTGTTTCCATGACGTGACGTCCTTGAAATGACCTTATTTTAAGTGTTGTTAAGGGGTCCATTCACGATACAATCTTGATTCAATTTAGTTGTCAATCTCATTGCTTTCGACCAAATTTCCCAAATATTGCCTCGTCAGTGGGCAAAGGCAATCAGATTGTAGGCAATCTCCAAATTGCCTGAGAAATATTTTGGTTGTCTGAATCATCAATTCGATTGCCCTCTCCAGCAATCTGAAGCAGATTGTACAGTGGTTTCACCGTGAATGGAGGAATGCAACTGGATCGCCAACCTGCTAGATATGCGCATGCACACATCACCTGTTTTGTTTTGTCTTGCATCTAGGTCTGTTTTTTTAAATCATTAGGATTTTCTTCCCTCAGTTAATTTACTAGTGAAAACTTTTGTCTTAGAAGCAACCATATTTTGCTCCAACAATTCTTCCTTTTCCTATCTAGGCGTTGCTGATTTTGGCTTAAAATCACTACTACTGCTGCCACCGCTGTTTGTTCACTATCCGTCCACATATTAAAAAAAAAAACAGTTACTTTACCAAGACTTCTGCCACATCAAGTACTGCCTAAAACATAAAACAACAGGGTAAAAAACAGCAATCATTGCTAATATATGCCCACACGTCACAGAGGCCTGCCGTGAACTGATGAAAACAAGATAGAGGAAAATCTTGGTTGACAACACATTTGCTTGTATAGTCACCTCGTTAATGGGGGACACCAATCCAACGGCAATTGTAGAGCAAACACATTGCCAACCAGATCGCTTCATATATCACCTCGTGAATGGGCACCTTATAATGTGATCAATTCCAGTAGCAATCACATATGTACTTAGCACCCCTCTTGAAAATATTTTGCGCTCCCCCAACCTAAATATTTTTAAAATGCCTCTGAATATGAAACTGAAATATGACCTTATATCAAAATCTGACTTAAAAATAAATTCAATTTTTAAAAATTTGCCGGCAAAGACAGCTTCAAATTTCTATTGTTTAAAAAAATCTCCAAAATATTACTAATCCAAATAGCTTTTAATAGATACAATTTTCAAAATATTGCCTGGCGAAGACCACTTAAATTAGCTTCTAGAGGCATCTAGTTTTCGACAAATATTCAGGCGTGGAGCAATCTAAATATCTTCTAGAAGCATTTAAATTTCAAACAAATTCTGAGGGAGAACCCCTTCAAACAGCTATCATGAAATCTATTTCTTTTTAATCTGGGTGAGCACTATTTAAAATAACTTCTAGAGGCATCTAAATTCCAAAAATTACTCGATAGAATAGGGGCATTTCAAATATATTCTAATTTTAAATTAATTATTATTGATTTTTTTTTAAATCCGGGTGACGAGAGCGCCAAATATCTTCTAAATGCACCCAATCTTCAATAATGTTCATGTGAGCATCTAACAATATAAAAATAAATTGCTGGAGAAAACTACTTCAAATAGACCACTTTAAAAATCAATACTCTAGAGCAGTACTTTTCAAACTGAGTGTCATCTAAATCTATAGAGGGATGTCGCAAGCTGACCGCTAGACAACAACAAAATATGTTTTATTTTCTAATATTAACGCGTATAACAGGAGGTGCGTATCAGATGTCTAAATATAATACATAATATTCCATGAGATCAGCTCAGTTTGTCAGTACGTCGCAGAATTGTGCAAATTAGCTGGTGCGTGCTCATCGACCAGTTCATAAAGATAACCTCAGTGCTACAGAGCCTGTGTCACGTTACAGTACAATATAGCAGTGTAGCTATTTCTGCGTTCATAATTACTATTATTGTATGTAATTAGACTTGTCCTACATTTTCACGACTTTTTACGTGGTTATCTATAGTAGTTTTATATTGCGGAACGTGAATCTTTCTTTTGTTTCATGCTAGTCATGGATACATGTATTGTGGGAACAATCTGACTTATAACTATCTTGACATTACTCGGAGATAAGTTTGAAAGTCACGTTCCAAATCTTAACACAATATTAATAAGAACTGATGAGAAATTCATTTGTTTCATCTGACGTTGGTGGGCTTTCCCTGGCAGAAGAGGAATTCGCAGAGCTGAAAAATGATAGCTTGAAGTTAAAACACCAAAAGATGAACTGGACAAATTCTGTATTTCAATTTAAGAAGACGTTCCGTGTTTGGCGAAAAGGTTCTCGTGCTTTTGTTGCCATTTTCAACCATATACTCTTACTAAGCTGAATTTTCTGTAATGGCCAATATTAAAACAATGAGACGTTGGCGGTTTAAAAAATTTGAATGAAGAAATGCGAGTTAACTTCTACATATTCGTTCCAACATAAAATAAATTTGTAGACTCACCAAGCACATGTGAGTCACTAAAATTAAGGGTGAAAATATCTGGATTTTTGCCTCTCTCCTTTGAAAAGTATGTAAAGATTGTAAATATGTTTATTTCACCTCATATAAAATATTATTGTAGATATTTGTGTTTGTTTTTACTTCTCATTTGAAAGGTACAAACATATTGTAAACGTATTAGATAGTTTAATTTCTGGGATGGGGTGTCGTACAAAATTTTGGAGGTCGGTAATGTCACCATGGACAAACTTTGAAAAGCACTGCTCTAGAGGCATCCAATTGTAGGAATTTTTTTTTAGTGAGAATCAGTCAAAATATCTTCGAAGGGCATCCAAATTTAGAAAAATTATAGGAATGACCACAATGAATAGCTCCTAGAGCAGTGATTCTCAAACCATGGTCCGCGATGGTGTTTCAGGTAATCCGCAGACGAGACCTTGGGGATAGTATACTTATTATGTGAAAGAGCTTCTTCGAGTTCAAGAATGACAGACTAAGTTCGTTATAATGTTCTCTGATAAAACCGCAACTGGGCTCTATGCGAAGAATGTAAGCTTAAGTTACGTGCAGCAGTGCATTAGAAGTAGGCATGCCTTTGTCGCAGCTATGATAGTTGACATCAAAGATATAAGCCGAGATTGCATAACTGCGCTATCACCAACGTCAATCATTTTTCGGACAACTTACGGCTCTGCTGTCAACAGTGCTCAGTCCTCACGACTAACGTGTTGTTTGTTTTGCTGTTTAATGCTGGTGTATGGTGTGTTTTTTGATTAGATTACAGTAGTTTTATGAGTTTAATTAATAATTGACGTATTAATCTAATATTAATTGATAAAATGGATCATTGGTTCAGAAGTGATTAATTGAAGCGCATTGTTGCAAATGTAAATATTGGTAGGAGTGAGAAGAACAAGCCTCCTGCTATTTAATGTGAATCCATTTCAGCTAAAGCGAGTGAATCAAATAAGGTGATTACCTCCAATAAACTTTCTGAAAAGAAAATTGCGAGCAGATAATATGACAGTGGGATTTTATTGAACTGGCGACCCACTTGCACCTAATCCCCTTTGTTTGGTGTGCTATGGAACTTTGTCAAACGAATCCATGAAAACCTCAAAACTTGCGAGGAATTTTCAAACAAAGCACACTGAGCTATCCGGTAGACCAATTAAAATTTTCCAAAACAAACATAAATTAATGATTTCTATACAAAAGTAAAATCAATTGCGCTGCTATGGGTGGAGAAGAGACCAAAACTACAGACGCATCATTCAAAGTTTCTTTGCTTGTGGCGAAAACTTGTAAAGATCTTACCATTGCTGAGAAACTTGTCAAGTCAAGAGCAAAACTGATGTCAAATACCATGCTCGGAGAAAATTCATAGCGAGAAATCGACACAATTCCTTTGTCGAATGATATAGTGTGTTATCAAATAAAATCCATGGCGCACAATGTGGATGAGGCAATACTCTCTCGAGCATGTGCTAGCAAATATTCTGCTTTACAGCTGGATGAAACCACCCACGGACGCGCAAGGTATGTACTAACTTTTGACATCTGTGAGGAGATACATACACGAAGATTAAGTTTTTGAAGACATTTTTATTTCCATCCCTTAAAATGCAGAGCAGGGAAGGATAATTTTTGTTTTCTAAGGATTATTTCGAAGCACGCGATGTGGACTGTAAACGGTGCGTTGGGATGAGAAATGATGGACTGCCCGCAATATGTGGAGTAAGGAATGGCGTTGCTACGTGTGAAAGAGGTTGCTCCTGAATTCGATCACACACTGCTCCATTCACAGAGAACAGTTGGCTGTCAACGAAATGCCTTTTCAAATGAAATTGGTTTTGAATCAAATTGTGAATGTTGTAGATACGGTAACGGCAACTAAACGCTCAACTTTTCAACGTGTTGTGCCAAAAAATGGGGAGTTAGGTTAGGTCTTTATTTTTTCACACAGAAGTACGTTGGTTATCGAGAAGAAAGGTGCTTACAAGGATCTTCGAAATGAAGGATGAAATAAAACTATTTCCTCGTGACACTGAAGAGGCCAGTAAAAATAATTTCTATGATTTTAAGTGGATAATTCATAGCGTATCTCAGTGACACACTCAATGTCATACAACAAATGTGAAATGGATAGAGTAAACTAAGTAAAATAAATTGCTGTATTTTACTGCTTGATAATATACATGTAATAGAATAATATAATTTCTGGTTTCAGAAAGGAGAAATATAGGTGCTATATTAAGGGTGGTGGTCCGTAATGCATCAAACACTTCTCAAGTGTTCCATCACTGTGAAAAGTTTGAGAAATACTGTTCTAGAGGAGTAATTTTTTTTAATTTTTGTTTTTAGATCCAAGATCAGGACTACTCAAAATATCTTCTAGAGGCATCCAATTTTCAAAAATTAGTTGGAGGACCACTCCAAATATCTTCTAGAAGCATCCAAATTTCAAAAACTGCAGGAAGACAACTCCAACTAGCTAGTGTATAAAAATAATCTAATTTCAAGGCCGTAGGCAGCCAATAACTTTGGGGGGCGGGGTTGGTGGCCACATCCCCCTTTTGCCAGAGGCTAGAAAAATGATAAAGAATTCTAGAAGCTATTTGAAGTATTTTTTTTATGGCAACATAACCCCCTAACTGCCGAGGGTTAGGGAAAATCTATATATTTAAACAGCCCTAGAAGCTATCTGAAGTGTTTTTTCAAGGCAACATAGCACCAAAACTGCCAAAGGCTAGGAAAGATTATAGATACTAAACACCTTTAGAAACTATCTGAAGTACTTTTTATGGTAGGCCTAACACAGCCCCCTAATTTGTACTTGTGCCTTAATTTTGATATTGTTTGAACCATAAATAAAGCTATAGGCCTATATATTTTGTTCATTAAATTTTGGGGGGTTCAAACCCCCAAAAAGCTTTTAGGGACATCTAATTTTCAAACATTTATCAGGGAGAGTGGAGAGAGAATGAAAGGCAAGTTCCTAAAATAACTTTTTTTTTACTTGACCCCTTTCTTTATCACCCCCCTCCTCTACACACACAGAAAGTTCCACTTCCTGGATTCAAATATAATGTTATGTTTGAAGGGAAATAGCCAATACATTTTATTGGTACACATTCCTTAATTCAAAGTGTAATTTTTGTACCATCTAGTCAAGAATATAACTGATATGTAAATTTTAAATACAAACTGTTGTTCTGATATCACTATACTTCGGTCCAGCTTGTCCAAATTTAAACACTTGCGAAGATCCGGCATATCTTCCAACTGGAGAGGAAACTGGGTTTTCATTAAACTCTGTGATAAACACATTCTACTGATATACTCCAAAATCGAGGATTTTATTTGGAATATTAATATATTCTATTTGTATTAGGGGCCTACTATAAAGATATGAAAACTAAGTTTGATTTATTGTTACTTAGCAACTCATAACATCTGTACCATCCTAGTACAACAATAATGTATGCCCAGCTTATAGTTACAACCACTATCTTTTGAAAAATATAACAAAAAATGATTAGGCCTATTTAAAAATTGATAGTGTAATAATATTGGATTCCTTATATGATTAAGAATTTTGGGTTACTTATGTTTATTTCAAATAAGATATAATAGAAAAATTTGTAACAAAAACAAAGCAAGACCCTAGTAATAATAATATTTATGATGAAAAGAGATTATTGTGTGTTTCAAGAATATACATTCCAAATATCCTCTATAGCTACACCATTAACATGATGTAATTGTATGATTGTGTTTTATTGATTATGTTAATAGAGATCACAAACCAAATTATTAATAAAAAAACAAATATTTAAGATTTTAGTGAGGCTTTTGGATCTCTTCGACATTGATAAGTTAATTGATGTTTGGATTTGTCGTGAAAGAAGCACAAAGAACCAGATTTAAATGTGTATCAGAGAGAACAGCAGCTACTTATTTTTGACCAGGTTCACAATTGAAAATGTTTGCTCACAAATGTACCGGTAAGTAGAACCAAAGCTGCAAGAATATCTCAAGGTCAGATCTCTTTAAGGCGAATCGTGCACGTGATAAATTCGTCATGGGGCGAATTTATTTCTCAACGGGTAAAAATGATAAAATGACCCCTTCCCTCAAAAAATTACTGAAATATACCTGCATTGGCCAGCAAGAGCCAGTTGAGCTTTGACCTTTGTGGGGGTTGGATCTATGTTTCTCTTAAGCTCAAATTACTACCGGGTATTTTAAATCTGTACTTGATTCATTTTAATACAAACCTACCAAGTTTGAACCCCCTATTTTAGTGATTCCTAGAAAACATTCCTTATCTTTCCAACTTAGTTGTGTGAAGCAGTATGGGACTGCTGGTTGCCGAGGGGAGGTTGGGGGGGAGGGCTGGGTTGTTGTTGGTTGTACACAACAATGATTCAATCTAACACTAGTTTCTTGTGACTGACAGCTGAAAACTGTGAACATAAACAGATTACTTACCACTACACAAAAACGAGAATTGCGACCTTGTTTGCATATCATGTGGGAGACCTGGGTTCAAATACCAAATGGGTACACTTAAGTCATTTTCCACATATCATTCTGAATGCTATTAGAGTAGAGATGATTCATTTAGCAAAGATTAAATAAAGCAGCATTTTACTAGATGAACATATAATAATACAGTAGGCCTAACTATAATACATTCATGACCTTAGTTTACTTGGAAGACAGCTCAAAAAGCTACTAGAAATAATCCATAATATATCCCTACGCCAACAGCTGACATCTGTCACTTTGGATAACTGTAATAAAAACATATGGTAATGTATAAATTTGATAGTTAAACACAGTAATTTAGGCCAATATTATTTATATATTTATTTGAGTTCGGGCACAAAGCTTATTTATCGTTTTATTCTACTTAAAAAAAATTATTATTCACATCACTTTCACAAAAGCACCATAGCTTCAAAATGGCGAGCCACGAATTTAAACCATGTGATTGAACGTGACAGTTCTTTACAATGATGCACCCACGCAGTGGCTAAAAATATTTTATTCAGCTAAATATTTCAAAATACAATTAAATAATCATAAAATAATTTATTATTTATAGAAAATGACAAGTATTTTCTCTTTTCCAACGAAATAAGATGCCTGCATTAAAAGGTATTATTGTATGCACTATATTACACATCATAGATAACATTCCAAAATGGAGAATAAGTATTTTTAATTATGTTTAAAATATTGTTTCAGATTGGGTAAAAAGAAATTATTAAAAGTTATAAAACAGTGTAAGAAAACTTAAGTTTACGTTATTTTAAATGTCAAATATAACATGTGATTAAAAAACTTAACATTTATAACAAAATAGTGTTCTTTTACAAGTGTTGGAAACCCAAAACCTAAACATATGATTTTTGAACTGTCATCCTGGTAAAAAAACCTATCATGAACAGACTTTATAAATATTAATTTGTTAAGTGAAGAGTAGAGATATACAATAGTAAAAACTGTATTTATAAATGATTTATAGATTTACTTACTACCAACACACAGAATAAACATCAAGCTCATCTTGTATAGTTTGATGGCAATCATTATTTTTACATGGTATCTTTATAAAATTATAATTTTAGTTTCAATCAAAAATTTAACAGCGAGAATATATATTGGTTTTGAACTCAAGATATTTAGAACTTGTATTAATACGTTCAACTACAAAACTAGCATAGGTTACCATTTAGTTAGAGAATGATGTTGTCTAACCCATCTAAAATCAGTGGTGATCAAAATCACAGTAAGTATTTACCAAACTTTTTACATTTAAATTAATTATTTCATATTGTCTACTAGAAATATTATTTAACCCATCTTATTTTTCACTTTAAAGCATGAACATCAACTTTTAAAAGCATTAAAAATTGAATTGAAATTAATTTTTTAACATGACAATTTCTATTGAGAGCTCATACAAGGTATATGCGAAAATGTGCATATAGGAATAGAATTAGAAAATAATAAGTGGCCATGCACAATTATTACTTTAAGGACTAATAAATGAAAAATAAAACATATCAAATCTCTAATTGCTTGTGATTTTTAAGTTTTCTTATAAGGTAAATAAAGTTACAGAGGGATATTTTAGGAAAATATTAGCTTAATAAACCACCAATTTTATAAACTTTTTTTGTAATTTTTAATGTAATTTCTATGTCTTTAAAGATACTAGTATTGTAACCATTATGATAATTTTTTTTATCATATTCTTATTTTAGACTTGACTTTGACTTTTCTTCTACTTTACTTGTGCTTGTCATCATTCTTGCAGTTTGCCCCTAAACACAGATGGGAGGATAACATTTGAATGGACCTGAAAGAGATAGGGTGTGATGAAGTGGACTGGATAGAACTAGCTCAAGATAAAGAAAGTGGCATACTTTTTTAAGTGCGGGAATGGTCTTTTGATTTCCTAATGCCTTAGAATAAGTATTATGTGGTCTAAAAAATTAATTTAAAAAACTGTTAGTTCAATCAAAGCAAACAATTACATATTCTGTAATCATTTGATTTCTGTAATAGTTGAGGAGAACTCAAAGTCCTTAAGTTGTCAAGAGTAGCCATTTTCTAGTCTAGGAGAAATCAAATTTTTTAAGTTGTCAAGCGTAGCCATTTTCTTACAAATTTCTTGCAGATTTTTGTTAACACTTTCTACGTCTTTTTCAATTTGTTGAACATTCTGAAACACAATAGTTCAATTATAATATTTTCATTGCATAGCAAACAAATCAAATTAATAATATCCATACATTTATCAGTGTGATTAAAATGAACTACCAGTTTGTAGCATTTGCAATTCAAATTGTAATAGTATAAAGGTACTTTATTTGAGAGCAAATGAAAAAAACTTGTTTTTCCTAATCTGTTTTGTCTTTTTTTAACTGACTTCCAGCAAACTAAGCTGTGGGTCATTAAACATAATATTGCATATATTTTTTAGTTTTAGCTGCCAAATGCTGACCCATTTTCTTTTTTATTAAATCAGAAATATATATTTTTTTCCAGATATATGTATGTCCCTTTTAATGTAAATATTCATAATGCTGTATTTAAAAAATTTACCATGCAGCATGTGAGCTTTACATATTATAACTTAAACAAAAATTAATTATTAATATGAAACCCAATGCTTTTAAATTATTATAACAATTTAGGCTACAAATTTAATAGTAGAACACATTTTAAACTGTTTATTTGTTTTAAGCTAACATGGGTTTAAAGTTGTTAAGAATATTACCTGAACTTGCAATTTCACAGCTCTATAGATCCTAGAGAGGAAAGATGAAACTTCATGATTATATTGAGTAGATATAAATATAGAACATTAAATAATCAAAGAGCAGATATGTTGTGTTCTTTATGGTGAAATTTTGTTCAAAACAGCAATTATTTGAGTCTCAAGTCTAAAAGGGACACCCTGATAGCAATTTCATTTTAAATATTTTGTACATTTATGAATAGTTTTACCTTTGTTTAAGTTAGATTTATTATATTTTCCAACAATTGTAACAATAATGGACTTATGAAATAAAAACAGTGACCAAGCGGGACAAAATATGAAATCTTAAATAAAGAACAAAGAGTTTGGAGTTTAAAAGTTTTTAAAAGTAAACTCCAAGCAAAAAAAAAAAAGTAGCTGTTTCTTGATGTTTAAATTTGAATCCAATTTGTATCTAAGTATGAAACAGTTATTACTTTCAACTTTGCGTTGGAAATATCAAATATTACTAAGTTAATTAATACAAAGTAGAAACAATTAACTTTGAAAGAAATATTCTCGAAAATTATTAGAATAAATATATTTTAAAATAGTTTTAACTTGAACTATTAAAAAGACCTGCATCAGACTAAGGGCTGATCTTACAATGTCCTCAAAGTCCTCGTAACGTAACTGTCCGTAAAGTCTAACTGTTGGTTAAACTTGGTGTTGTATTTTACAATTTTTTATGTGCTCATCAAATTACGAACAGGTGCCTTCCATAAGTTCTTCTCATTAACTTTATCGAAGCCCTAGATTTGTTTCAAAGCATTTGATTGGCTTAATTTGACCATAGAGAATATAAGCAAGTCATCACAACGTCTATGAAACTGTTACTAAAATAGATCAATTCAAGCAAGTCCAATTTATCACATCTGTGTAAGGTTATCTGCTATATTTTATTGTATTTATTTTTCTGCTTAAATGTATGTTGAAAATCATAAAGGCAAATGAAGTTTAAATTTTAGCAAAGAAGAGGAAATGTTGATTGAATTAATAGATAGATACAAATGATTGAAAACAAACAATTCTAATTGGTGTTCAATCACTTCAAGAATTTCTAACAGATTATTTTTGTTCAGAGGAAAACGTAAAAAAAAGTTCTTCCTCTTAATAAAATTCTAGGAATTTTTTTTTCCAAGTACCTAGCTCTTCGGTCTTCGAAGTCTTGGGTTCTTTAGAACGTGTAACTTATCTTCATAGTTGTCATAATCATACAATTAGCTAAAACATTTCATAAGATGAATAAATGTAACCACCTTACTTTAATAATAACAAATACTTTAAAAACAATATGGTGGAGTGTTTAACATTGTTATGTTTGCTAACCGGGGGGTAGATCTCATTTTAATTGTAAGAAAACTTTTACATGGACATTAGCGCTAATCAAATATTGCAAAATCAAAAGTAGTGGTTGTCATCACTTAACCTTATGTTAAGCCCTAACAAAAAGAATAACTTGACATTGTAAGATTGGGCGTAAGTGTCAGACTCATTTTGTAATTTGTTTGTTAAACAGGATGTTTAACACGTTACAACTCTGCCCATAAGGCAAAGTTTTGATTGTTAGAGTTCTTACTCTTTGTTTATATGTCTATATGACATAGTTTTGTATGTCAGAGTTTCTAACTTGTTTTTATATGTTCATAAGACATAGTTTTGAATAATAGAGTTCTTACACTATGTTTCTATGTCCAGAAGATTTAGTTTAGTATGTCATAGTTTCTGACTTGTTTTTCTATGTTCATAAGACATGATCGTAAATACCTGGGCAATAGTCAAACACCCTATACTGTATAACCACGCTCTGGCTAACTTAATGCATAGGATCATCGGGTTATCTATCACTTTGTTCCATGACCTAGTTGGGTCTTTGACTGAAACCTGTATCTTATATTTCTAATGATGAGCCTATCTACGGTGCTCAACCTGTGGATGTGCTCCTAGTCTAGAGTAGAGGCCCGCGGGGTATAGTTATTTTGTCCGGCCCCCTTCAGATGCCGTTTGTATTAGTTAATGTTTAACTGTTTGCACTAGATATAGTGTGTCCAGACTTGGGTAATAGGTTCAATATACTATTGAATGACCAGGCAGTACTAATGAGGAATAGACCGGCCATAGTATCTTAATAGCCTAGATTCCTGGTAGCTCGCCATTAACTATTTGTAAACCTATTGTTCCTCTTCTAGGAGTGTATTATTTGTATCTCATAGTTCACTATGGAGTTAACTCATGCTAGCTAGCTCATTTAACTACCAACGTGGTAACTCTTTAAACTAGGACTTTCTAGAATTTGGTATCGTTAACTATTATTCATGTAAATGCCTTTCAGGTCTAAGTCTAGTATTCGCTAAGCTGGATAGTTGTTATGTATTGTTGCTTAACCTTAAATTAATATTTGCTTCCTATTTAAATTGCCGTTGTGTTGAGGCAGACGCACCTTCATAGTGGAATGTGTGTTAGTTCTACTTTAACGAGTCACACCCATTAGTTATATTGACTCTACCTTACTTGTATTGATTGCAAGTATAACCTAGGTGTTTCACTCCATATGTTCCCTATTGGGGTAACTATGTCAAAAGAAAGTTATTTAAATTATCTTAATAAACAAAGGACTGTCTTGTGTAATATTTCGTAAAACCATATGTAATTCTATCAACTTGTTTAAATTTAAATAAACTGGTTTGTTAAACTTGTATATCTCTCTTATGCTTGTGCCTTCCCATCCTTCTTTAAATATGTATGTAAATATATTCGTCTATCAAATAGGAGAAGTGATGATACATTTGGTTTGCTTGTAACTTTGAGGTTGGGGTTTGAAACTCAAGACTGTTTACTGTTTTCCCAATCTCCCTTCACAAAACTAATTTGAATACATTTACTTTAAATGTATTTCTTCCTAAGCTATACCCCATTATTTTAACTAAAATGTTTACATAAAGGATGGGTAGTAAGACAAAGAGGAAAATAAATGACAAACACAAAAGCTAATATTGTTCTAGAATAGGTTTAAAAGTCATTATTGCTATAATTATTTATAGCTGCACTTGTTGGAATGCACACATTATCAAGATCATTTAGTCTGGTTTATTGGTTACGAGGAGGCTCATGTCAGAATCCAAGTCGGCTGTTAGTTTGATGAGTTCAAACTATATAACTTTAATTTTTTAAATATTACTAAAATATTTATTTCTTTAGTTAAATATTTTTGATAAGCAATTTAAACTCTTGGATCAGTTTATATGGGCAACAGGAGCTGTATAAAAATTTCTAAGAGATTACTATTCACATAAATAAATACATAGAGATTGATTTTTTATCATCCTTTTTATCATCATTGTTAAAACCTGCCTCGGTGGTGTAGTTGGCTAACGCGCGAGTTTCGTGTTGAGCCAGACTGCCGAGGACAGGGAGATCGGGGTTCAAACCTCGGTCGGGTGAACTGGGGGAGGTTTTCCCTAAATGGTTTTCCGCTCTCCCTCCAAGCAAATTCGGGTTAACTTCCTCTAAAATTCAACCTTCCCAATTCCTAATCCATTAGTGTAATTAGTATTTAAGCGTATAACCCGAACGAGTAGTAAGATGCGCTGCTAAATTAGATATCATTGTTAAAATAACGGACAACCTTGACCAAATGAATATGGGCATCGGGAACAAATTGATCTAAAATATACCATACCTAACTTAGTTATAATTAAATAGTAATATGTTGTTTCGATCTAATTCAAAAACTTAGCCAAATCTTATAAAGTTGGTTGAAGAAATAAGATTCAGCATAAATAGTGTTTACCTAACATTAAGGGTAATAATTTACCTTAGCTCAGTCAGTAGCACGTCTGTCTACGGTCTGAGTGTCCCTGGTTTGATTCCAAGCATGGCCGAACAATTTATCATTATTGGAATGTGGGTTTACCCTTTCCCAGTAATGAATTAACGGCTGGGGGCTGGATGTTGTGCCTGTCCTAGTCTTAAGTTAGATTATAAGGCATATGAAGTTAAGACAGGCCTAGCAAACTGGTAGTGGAAAATATCTGGCTTGAATAAAAAACTGACCCAGGTCACACGCTGGAAACAGTTATGGATGATGTACTTAGGGGTAGAGAGAATATAAAAGAAAATCTCAAAATTCGCTTTAATGGTTTTAATTAAAATTTATATCTAGGCACTATTCATTACAAGGAGAACATTCCAGTACCATGGAGAAGCTTATCAAAGCTACATTTGTCACGCATATCCCCCCTTTGTGATCTTAATATATTCCTCCACCTTATTTCCTTCTCTTTCCTGTTTCTCTGGGTTTTCAAGCATATATAATGCCGGTATGACGAAAGGCCAGCACTCTTGGATTGGACTCTATATTGGGAAGTTCGTAGCCCTGGCTACTAATATTTAAAATGTAAGGATAAATTTATTTTCGGTTTAAATTTTTTTATGTAACTTTTCTAAATTCACTTTTCAGCTTTTTAACTGTTAGTTTTTTTGGGGGTAAATTAATAATCTTTAAAATCACTAACCAATACTAAGCATGAGGATATTATGAAATTATTTAAAGATTATGGTAATGAGTCTTATTTTTATTATGTAGAGATTGATATATATCTAATTTTTGAACATTACAGTTCGACTTTGGAAATAAACAATAAAAATCTTGATAATGAGGTCTAATTTTTTGTGATTGGTTAATGAATATTACCTTGAAGAATTTTCGTCTTTCTTATGTAATAATAGGAAGAATTATCTGTCTTTCGTAGATTACTAATTCTTATCGAAGAAGTTTATTGTATTAAAATGGGAATATTAATTGAAGTCTGGTAATGACTGAAGATATTTACATATATGCGTATTGTGAGGATAGCTATAAATGTTTAAATAGTTTTTTTATAAGGGGCTATTTAACGTAGCTTGATGAGTAAGTTCCTTGTAGAATGAGATGGTTTAAATAAATTATGTTATTTGTTCTCTATTTAAAATTTTCTAATGTAATTCTCGATTTAAACGTTGGTATTGTCTTGAAATTAACCTTTCATATTCATAATAATTATTATATATTTGCACATTCTACAACTATCATATTAATTGTTTTACTACACCATCATATGGTTATATCTGTTAAAATACATACATATCTTTAATTACATTTTCTATGAATAAATATCAAAAACCGCATTTACTGGTTTTTTCCTTAACTTTATTAGTAGTGAGCATTCCCTTAGGATATTTGTTTGTAGTTTAATGTATTTATTCATCATTTGTTTTCGTTTGATCTTATATCTTTTTGAGGATGGCCGTCTATCAGTCATTCCCGCAACCAGTCGAGTTGCGTGCTCTGAGTTTCAGGTGTCTGTGCTCAGACATTCGAAACAATTACTCAAGCTACTATGATTGTGTTATTGATTTTTTCTTGTAATTATGTGAGCCTTCTATTTTATTTGGGTAGTTAAGGAAGTTTCAATTTCTCGATTGTTATCAGGTAAAGGAGTGAGAAAGTTTGTGTTGTGCAAAACACCATTTATTTTCAAAGTTTACTTGGTTATAAAATAAATATTTTTTATATGATTTGAGGGTCGAACCGATTATGTTTTCTTTATAGTATGTAACCATGTAGCATATAACCATCTCATCTAATCATTCCATGTCTCCAATTGACAATGTATTTTGTTAATATATGATAATCAAAGTCATTCAATTTTATTTTAGTGTTTAGGTGTGAATTCAATATGTTTTTTTAAGCCAAGTATTTATGTTACAAAAATTTGTCTTTAACTTTGAATTAAATTCCCTGACATCTAGAAATTGACTTTTCTCAACCTGTAGTCGCCATGAATCAGTACTTGCTTGTAAGCCAACATTTGACTCTTCCTTAATGGTTGTCACAGCATAAAAAGAACTCTGTGAAGAGTGAACAAACACTAATTTATTTATTTGAAGTATTCAACATATACTTCCTGAACTCGCTGAATGTATCAGAAAACAAGAATTTCTATGAGCAAGAAAGAAAAGTACTATCAATTTTGCCAGAAAAGGTATTTTCACATTCCTTCCAGTGTTCTTTTACATGCCACAATCAACACGGGACCGACGGCTTTACTTCACCTTTGAAGGAAGTGGTGCAACGGATTTTTATTGCTCAAGAAAAATATGTCAACCCGGCTGGGTTTGAACCCACTAACATCGGGTCCTGAGTCAAGCACTTTACCTCAAGACCATTGAGGTCAACATCAAACAATAGTGTTGAGTGAGAATTGTAATACACTTAGTGATATTTAAGTGGCCCTCTCATACAAAATTCGTATATATGTTAAGAGTTGTATTATTTTCACAGTTAAATTGATGTAACTTCAAAACAACCACCATTAATCTCAAAACAAAATTTCAGGAAATGAAAATCTATATGCCTGGTAAGTCAAAATTTCATTTTTTAGGTCTCCTATGTGATTAAAAACACGACTTCTCGTGTATTTTGATGAGTGTGTGCAATAAAGACTTAAAAACATGTACTATCAGTCAATTAATTCAATGTTATAAAACTTAAATTTATTCTAGTGTGTGCTGAATTTGTCACCAGTTTTTCTGTCAAGGGGCTTGTACATAGATATCTTCAATTATTCTTACCTTAAGCAATGAGTTATAGTAATCTAAAGTTGTAACTTCATTAAAATGTTCATAGTTTGAGATATTTGACATAATCAAAGTTGAAGTTGATGAATCTCTCAAGCTTGACATTGTGATCACAAAAAATGTTCCTGAAAAAATAAAATTTTGAAAATTAAGTTGATTGGGAACATATTGAAAAATCTTTAAGGTAAATTTTTAAAAAAATTTTACAAATAAAATGTTATTTTTAAAAGATAGAGAATTGTTTTTATGCTCTAAAACAATATTAGATTAAGGCCCAATCTTACAATGTCATGTTATTTTATTCGTTAGGGCTTAACATGCGGTTAAGCGATAACAACCACTACTTTGGATGTTACAATGTTTGGTTAGAGCTAGCGTCCTCGTTAAAGTGCTCGTAAAGTTAACGTGAGGTCTACCTTCTGGTTAGCATTTTAACGTCCACATTAACTTACAAACATTCCGCCATATTGTTTTATGGCAATTGGTTTTTATTCAAGTGAGGTTATATTATTATTTTTAGAAACTTTGGACAGTTATTTATGAATTCTCTTGCTTTTAATATTGTCCACCAGTAATTATATATATGTTTCACCAATGATCATCTAATCATAGATTTGAGGTATTATATTTCAAACTTTCCCTCTTTTCAATATGTACCTCTTTGGCGAACATGATACGGCGTTAGACTATCAAGCAAGCGGCTCGTGTTCAATTCCATATACTTCTTCTTTTTTTTTTTTTATAACAAATTACTCCCAGTTTAACACAAAGATGATAATAAAATAACTATGTTAAATTATTTATTCCTTCTATTTAATATAGCTGTTTAATTTGGGACGCCTCCATTTCTTTTGGTCAAATTTGTAGAGAGAGTGATTTATAAGTCATCGTACGACATGGGGCAGAGGTTTTTAATTTCTGGTATTGCCTTTTATTACAACTATTTTGGCTTAGGCCTACAGGCTCTTCTTTCCTATTAAAAATATGTACATTATTTTCAATGGTTTCACTTTACAATTTGGAGTTGTCATTTCTTGCTGTTAATAGTAATAATTGACAATAGCTGTAGGCCTACCTATCTTTTTATAGTCTTGTAAGACTATTATGTGTAGGCCTGAATGGCTAATATAGGACGTGTTTTTTCTTCCCTTTCTCCCCTCCAGTGCACGTCCATGGTTAATTAAGGGTGGTTTTTAATTGAATATTAAATTGTGTGTTTAAAAATTGACTATGACTCTACTCTTAAGATTTTGAAGCTTTAAAAATTGGGTTAAAACATGCCTGTTTAAAATAAACAGAGTAGGTATACCCATATTTATTTGGATAGAAACTTATGAGACTCTATGAATATGGATTATTGAATAACATGACGTGTTATAAACAACAACATAAACATGCATTGTACTTTAATCTGTTTTCCTAACAACTCCATAACTTTAAAGACATTTAATAGTTACTTACAATCTATTGGTTCAAATTAAGCCAATCAAAAGCTTTGTAGCAAATCTAGTGCTCCGAGAAGCTTAATGATAAGAACTAATGGAAGGCACCCGTCCGTAACTTGACGAGAACATCAAAATAGTATTGTAAAACGCAACGCCAAATTTAACCAACGGTTAGACTTTACGAACGGTTAAATTACGAGGACTTTAACGTGACATTGTAAGATTGGGCCTAAGTTTTAAAAATATCAAGCTGTATAATTATCCACACATATACAAATAACCCCTTTCAAGTGTACCTGTTTGGAGTAATTAAGAGACTGGTCAATTTTGGCAATACTTGCTAGGCCTATACACAGCACGCATAGAGGCATATCTGGTTTATCTGTGTGTATTAGTGTGTTGAATATTAACAAAAATATCTATGTTTAGTTCTTAAAAATAGCAAATCATTGAACTACACTTATTGATTATCCAGCCTTGATACATATTGGGCACTACATTATAGGATAACCGTTATCTTTTTAAGGCCTTATTTGTAGTGCCAGATGTACTCAAACAAAAACTCTTAACATGTTTGGTTAAGTGAGTCATATGATACCGATTAAAATAATAAGAATCGGTGGCAGCAAACACTTACTTGTTTAGGAGGGTCAAACAGTAAGAAATTACTTTTAGAGAGGCTTCATTCCTAAGCCAAGCGTGATCTGGAGAGCATCCTCTGGCAAATGATTGAAAATTGGTTGCCCTAGCAGATATTTGGAGAGTTTGCCTTTGGAAAAATTTTGAAAATTTAATTCCTTTAGAAGCTATTTAAAGTGGTCTTTATCTAGAAATTTTTGAAAAGTTAGAAGCTGAATTGAAGTGGTCTTTACCTGGAATTATTTTGTAAATTAGATACCTCGAGAAGCTATTTGGAGTTGACCTTTCACAGTAAGTTTTGGAAAATTGAAGGCTCTTAAAAGCACTTAGATAGATCCTCTCTGAGAAATTTTTTGAAATTTGTATGTTCTTAAAAGCTATTTAGGGTGATTTTTTTAACTTGAAATTATTTAGAGTTCATTAGATTTTTGAAAATTGGATGCCTCTAAAAACTATTTAGTGTGGTCACCTAAAATATTTTGAAAATTAACTGCCCTAAATTATTATTTGGAGCGGTCCTTCCTTGTCAAGGCATCAACATCATTCGCTGTAATAGATACAGCTACTTTGGCAGGGAGTTTGGTCATGAATGTAGAAATATTTTTACTGAGTATTCTGATATAGAGTAATGCCAGGTTCTGTGTTGTGAGTTCTTGTATATTGTTAGAAAGTGAGTACCTCTTTTTTTATTTTATATGTGCCATTTTTAAGAGGATAGATATCGTTATTGAGTTTATCCACCTCTTTGTCCACTTGATCTGGGATTCCTGGTTACAGATTCAGAGGTTTTGGGTTCAGCCTTGTGAGGACAAATGAGGAGCTAATTGAATAAATAAGTAGCAACTCCAGTCAAGAAAACTGAGACTAAAAACCATAGAGTTTATTGTGCTGACCCCATGACACACACTATCCTCAAATGTTGGCACTATCATTGCTAGCGGTGGCAGCTGCTCGGTCAGTATAGCTTGAGCGTGGGCTCACACCATGGAGTTTTGAAGTTTGATTACACCAATATTATATTTATAGTCTTTAGTAAACTTAGCAGCATTGTATTATCTTGTGGTAAGATAGGCAATTTTGTGTTATCCACTTTTGTTCTAGAGCTGGTTGAGAGGTTGAAGTTGAAAATATTTATACAATGAGAACATGTCCAGGAAATATTCACTCCTGTTTGGCTTTGAATTTTGTATTATTTTTTTTTTCAAAATCTTTTCACATTTTTGTGATATCATTTTACACGATGATCTCATGACAAGGACCAAAATTTGGCCCCAACAATGAGGTATTTGTTAAATCAATCAACATCGTGACTAGACTAAAGTTATTGTGAAAAGTATATATTCTATATATTCTATAATAGACAAGTCACCTTTCATTACACTTGATGATCTAAAAGATTTGAGCACAAGATTTTGTGAAAATATGCATTTTTAGGATGAGTATGTCAGTAGAACACACATCTCTTTCCGCTATCTTGAGTGAAATTAATTTGGGCTTTTATATTTATGACGTTATCTACCAGGTGTGAAACTTGTATTCAGCTTAGTGAGATTAAATCGTGTAGTATCATTTGTAGATGTTAAAATACTTCTTAAAAAAAATTGTGAACATTTTATTTGCAAGTTTCGGTTTGCTATGCATAAAAGGTGAAATATGGTCATTGTAGATCAGGCCTGGCCAACCCAAATTGTTCCATTGGCCACTTTGACTAACTATAATTTGCGCAGGCCACACGTAAAATAGAACACTATTTAAAAAATTGAAAATAAAATTACACAAAGATGTAATTTGTTCATTAACTTTATTATTTAGCTACATCAGTGAGATATTTGCTTTTCTTTGCAATCATTAAATAAAAAATAAAAAATCTACTTCAATATTGGTAGCTGTACATCTTAATTGATTTTCTGGATTTGCATCTTTTATTGAAGCTCGAGATCTACTTTTATTAAATTTCATTTTCGAAAAAAAAAGTTTCACAAATATATGTGGATCTAAAGTCACTCACAAATTGTTGTGCAAAAAATCTTAATTTGTGATACTTTTCCACCGTCACATACATGTTGTAAAAGATGATTTTTGATGTCATGACATGAATCTGTTTTAATTCATTGTTGTACTGTAAATCAATTACTTTCATCTGAAGAGTTTCAAGGACAGAAGAAACATCAATGTGAAATGGAGAGCAAAATATTTCAAACACTTTATCATATTTTGCAAGTTATGGGAAATGTCGATTAAATGCTGCTGAAAGCTTTTTTATTTCATCGGTGTACTTCGAGAAATTCCTATGATGACAGTTTTTAAGTCATTTAACAATGACAAATGTTGATTGTTGAGCATTGTTATTTCTAAGTTGGCACTCGAACAAATATAATTTCATTTGGAATGCTTTGATGTGATTACAAGCATCGGTAACTAAATGATCTTGCCCCTGCAACTCCTTGTTGAGTTGGTTTAGTTTTTCGGTTATATCTACCAATAAACACTTAGGTCCGACAACCACTCTTCATCATTTAAATTAGAAACTGGTAATTTCTCCTCGTTCATAAAAATTCCAATTTCTTCCTGTAGCTCAAAATATGGTTTTAAGCACTTTCCATGACTCAGCCATCTTACATTGGTAAAATACACAATGTTACCGTATTCTGAACATAATTCAACTAGGAATTCCTTGAACTGGCAATGCTGAAGCACATGCAATATAATGTAGTTTACTGTTTTTATAATCACATCCATGACATGGTTCATAGACAATACTTGAGAGCATACTTTTTCTGATGTATCAAGCATTGTATGACAAACAAATCACTGGTTTTAGTGATTCTCACCTCCAACTAGTTCGAAAACAACATTACAGCTCCTTTATTTTCCCCTGTCATGGGCAGTGCTCCATCTATGGTTAGTCCGGAAAGTGCCTCTAAATGCATAATGTTGTCACACAAACACCCTTTATGGCTTGGAAAACATCTTCTCCCTTAGTGGTGTTTTTCAAGCTTTAAAGGTTTAGCATTTCTTCTGTCACTTGTAAAGAATCATTTTACTTTTACTAGGCAAAGCATCTTTTATAACTGCTTCCAAACACTCTTTCACCAATTCCCCACCCGAAAATTGATTCATTTTCTTTGTAATTAACAGTGCGAACGAATAGCTTGCTTTGAGAATGTTAGATGATTGTTGTAACAATGAACTAAATATTGTTTGCTGAGCCTTTAATTCAGATTTAAGCGCAGCCAACTTACGTTTAATTTCCTTATTGAATTTCACATACAGGCTGGCTACAAAACATATTTTACAAAATTCCCTAACTTTTCAAGGTTTTCTAGGCAACATTTTTCAATTTTCCCTGACTACTTTTTTCAAGTTTTAATGGTGGATGATGACTTTTGTTTTATTTATTATTGATCACATACTAAAAAAAGTTTGCATCTACTAAACATAAAGTTTTATCAGTTATTTTAAAAATTAAAATGTTATTTTATTTAGGTATTATTAATTTTTGTTTTAGTGTTTAGTTGCGAAATTAATGGGATATTTTAGACCTATTTTTAATTCCCTGACTTTTCCTTCTTTTTAGTTAAATTCCCTGACAATTACCTGTTTTCCCTGTCATCCTAAAATTCCCTGACACTTCCAGGTTTTCCCTGTTTTCCCTGTCTGTAGCCACTATGACATACTCACCATGTTTCGTTTCATGATGCCTTTTAACAATGTATTTCTTAAATAAAGCAATTGTTTCTATGCAAATCAAACATGCTAATCTGGAGTTCCATACTATGAGAAGTAGACCAAATCGTCTTCCCAATGACCACTAAACTGTTTTCTTCTGTAACTTCCCTTTTTTTTAAAATTAATTCTGAAGGGTTCAATATAAATGTAGGCTATTAATTAATATCAAAATATATACTTAATGAGAACAATTGCATCTGCACTACATACTTAAACTCATTTAACTTATATTATATAAACAAAAAAGTTTTGATCTTTCAAGACATCAAGTCTTCTCTCCACTAAGAAGCTCAACCAACTGGTGCAAGAAGAAACGAACAAGGTGTAAGGGAGGAAAAGACTTAAAACAAAATAACTGAGGCAGTTACACGATACTCATGTGATGATAGCAATGAGTAGGGGAGTATTGATAGTGAGTAAGCTTGTCCTCCTTGACCTTGATAGCTATCATTTTCCCTTCTAGGGTTTTCGAGGAGAGGGGTATGTGGTTTGAAGAAGAAAAGGAGTGATGGAGATTCGGGCAAGTACAGCTTGGCTAATATTATATTTCTCGTTATTTATCGTGCTTAGTGCAGCTTAAATAATGTGGCTGGCCACGGGTTGATCAGGCCTATTGTAGAAGATTCTTGTGTGTGTCGGTAGAAAATATTTGGGATATAGTTTTGTATGTGCCATTTGTTCTCAACTCAGAATGGAACTTTTATATTACGTTAGTTAGGCAAATAATTTTTTCTGTCAAAATACAGTAGTCTACTTTTTTTTTATGTTCAGCCTACTTAGGCTATATATTGATTCGCCATATTATTTTGTTACGTTAAGTTTCCTCATAAAATATTAATGTTTGGGACATAAAGACAATTTTATACAAGTTTGTACATTTATAATTTGATTTTTATGAATAATTTGAAACGATTATAAACAGTATAAAGAATTAAAATATATACAACCTTTACGATTGTTTTCACACCATTTCCTTGGGGAAAAGGACATTAATCCAAGAACAATTTTCTTTTAATTCCCTATTATTATTTTTACTAGCATAACATAATTGTACATTAAGGTATCCTTGTTTAAAATCAATTACATATATTTTAGATTGAATTTTATTATTATCATTTTATTAATAACACATTTTTTAAACTCTACTGCAAAATTCACATTTGTGGAAATTTAGCCTTTCCTAAAGACAAGTATTGAATCCTGGTACCTTCAAAGTTGAGTTTATCTTTGTTTATGTCCAATTAAATAATAGCTTTTCGAAAGGTGAAATCAAAAACCATATATTATAATAATAGTATAGTAATACAGGGTGGCTACAAAATGTTTATAATAAAATTTCCTTACTTTTCCAGGTTTTCCAGACAACATTTAAAAAGATTCTCCGACTCAACCTTTATCCAGTAAATCTTTGTGAATGGCTGTTTTTCTGTTTGTTACAGTGATCACATATTTTCAAAAATTAATTCCTAACGGCTACTAAACATCAACATACTTGCAGTACTGTATTTGATGTTTAAGGTATTATTTTTGTCCCTATGAAATATATTAGAACCCCGGTTTTCCCTCTCATTTTGTGTAATGTACATGGGGTAAAGTAGTGGTAGGGATTCCCCTCTTTACTCATTCCTTTTTATATCTCTGGATTGATTGGATTGAGGGATGAATATCATACCCTGCATTGGTATGCATGTGTTTTCATGATTTGTTATTCTATTTTGGTTTGCTGGCGGTGGGGATCTTGGGGTTAGCGTACTGAGGGCGATTATACTAAGTGGTTTTACACTCACCTTCCAAGCAAATTTGAGAACATTTCCTATAAATTATACCGTCCTTAGCCCCAAACAATCAGTGTAATTTTTTTAGCATCACATCATACTACTTGTTCAGGTTATTTACTGTACTAATTATGCTAGTGGTCTAAGGACTTGGAAGGTTATATTTAGAGGAAGTGTACCCACATTTGTGTGGAGAGAGAGTAGAAAAACACTTAGGGAAAAACCTTAGTAGCCTACGCCCAACCTAGATTTTAAACTTTATCTCACTGTCATTGACAATCTAATCTACTGTGAGAGTAGTGCGTTAGATCATGTGACTACTAAAGTGGGTTTGATATGCTGATAATTTAACATATTTAATAATACTAATCAACTGTTTACAAGTACTTCAATTTTCTTTTTTAAGTAATAAACCTAATTCTTGCAAATGAGTAGGCTACCTTATCATTGTTTAATAAAACTTTGAATTTCTAACGAAACAACCCGAAGTAGATCATGACACATCTCAACTGTGAATGAGCAGATCGTCAAACATCTCAACTCATCATCATCACCTGTTTCCAGTTGGTGACAGAGTCAGTTTAGTAAAATGTCTCCATCTTCCTCGATCCAGTCTTCCTACTTTAATTGCTTCTATTCTTCTCCTCTCACTTGCACATTTTCTGTTATCTGCTCCTACCTTCTCTTTCTTAGCCTCCCTTGCGGTTTTTTCCTAAATACTTCAATTCCATAATTTTCTTTGGCATTCTCTCTTGTTTCTCCTCATGAAAGCTAACTTCATTTCCTACGGCCACCCCTTTACTAATCAAGTCCCAGACTCTTTCCAAAACAGTTTTGACCTGCTCCGCTCTACCACCCTAATGTACAGGGCTCCATTCATTTACAAGCATTTTGTTCGTGAGCTGTTTTGTTCCGCACCGCTCCACCCCATCGACCTAGTGGATGCTTAGCTTAACACACCTTTAAAACAACTCTTCCTGCTGTCCTCTTCTCCAGAGATCCTCTCTACTTCCACCTTTCACCTCAATCACACATCCAAGATATTTTTCGTTTCGTACTTTTCTCAGCTCTACTCCATCCAACCTTATAGCTTTATTAGGCCTTACCCTCTTTCTTGTCATTACCATCACTTTGCAGTGCTAGATTTCATTCCACTCTTTCACTTCCTTATTTCTTTCTGGTAGCTGTTTCTGTACTTCCTCTTCCTTCTCCTACCATAGCATCAAGTCATCAACCAACATCATGGCTTTATTCTTTCCTCCCTGAGTTTTCCTGCCCCTTTGTTCATGATAATTTCCATTCTCATTACAAATAGGCTAGAAGGGGTGAGAAGGCACTCTTATGCTTCACTCAAATTTTTATATGGAACCACTTTGTCCTCCTACCCTTAGTCTTAACACAACTCCTGTTATACTCATACATGCTATTTACTCTCATTGCAACTCCTCTTTCCACTTCAGCCTCCTCCATTACTTTATTATTATTATTATTATTATTATTATTAGCACCACGTCTTACTACCCGTTCGGTTTGTACGCACTTACGCTAATGTGCAATGGTAGGGTGATTGTGAGATGAAATGGAGGACCTACAGTTTAACGTGGAATCCGAACCACGGTGGAGGCCTAGCATTCCTCACATTCACAAGTTGTGATTAATACACATCTTGTCAGAGGTGAAGGAAGGGTTTGGCAATCAGATAAATCTGTGCCGGGACCGAGGATTGAACCCCGGACCTCCAGTCTGACACCTTACCCATAGACCACCAGGTCACCTACTCCATTACTTTCCAAACTTTATTTATATCCAAGCTATCACTATCATATGCCTTCTCCACATCCATAAATTTCAGTACCAAGTCTTGGCCAAATTCATACCTTCCTTCCATCAGCTGTCATATGGTAAAGATCAAGTCTATTGTAGACCTCTGTTCCATAAATCCATGGTGTTCCTCTCTTCACTTTCTTTTCATTTTATATTTTATTTTATTTTCCAGTATCTTCTCATATATTTTTGTGAAGTGGCAAATCAGCGTTAGCGTCCTATAATTTGTACACCTCTTGCTGTATCCTTTTTTGAAAATAGGTATTATTAACTCCCTATTTCCAGTCTTCTGGTACTTTGTTCCCCTTCCAAATCACGCTCAGCACCCTATATAACCATTGTACCTACTTCACCTAAGGCTCTTAGCATTTCAACTGTGTGGTAAATATTTTTGCATTTGTGTTTTTTTTTACAATAGGCCTATTTATAGTTTTGAAACAAAAAAAATCAACATCTCAACTGTGTGGTTAATATTTTGACATGCAATTTTTTATAGTGTGGGTAACTTACAATATATTTATAATATTTTAAGCAAAATAAAGCTAGGTACCAAGCTAAGCCTAACCTTTCGTGTGTGGAAAAAACTAATAAGCTTAACCTAACCTTTCATGTGTGAATGAATAAAAGTTTTAGTTAAACTTTGTTTCTGTATACTTTTGTAGCCTGATAGATCAGGATTGTGCTTCAAAATAGCAATTAGGTGAGTTTCCTAAGATTTTTTTTACACATTAGAATTCTTTCACATTTGTTTCTGTTGTTGGGCATGTAAATGCCAGAAAAAATTAAATTTGTTATAATTTGATAGAAAAAAATCCCGCCTTCGGCGCACACTAGTCAAAGCAAGAGATGGACAAAATTTATCACAACCCGAAAAGCAATTTCGACAAATCCAACGTGTGGCTGTGCTTGTGTATTTGCATTGTCAACCGTACAATCTGGATATTACTTTTGATATAATTTCAGCACCTGTACAATCCAATATTGGGAGATTTCCTAGAAGTAATATCCTAGGGCTGTGCTACAAATAAACAATATAATGCAGTAATTATTATTTCATTATAAAAATAGGTAGATTAATCAATATTGTGAACTTAAGTTAGTATCAGTACTTGTTTATAAAGCGCAGATTTTTTTTAAACATATAATTCTAGTGACAAAATGTAGTATAGATCAATATAATATCCATTTTGGGTTCGTGTAGGCTACTATGCTTGAGAATTAAGAGTTGGGAACCCTGTTGCGTTTGCTATTGTAGAGAGACAATATTAGGTGTGAGAGTCCGAAAAGCTAGTTGTAGACTGGTTTCAGGTTTAATTCCGGTACCTAGGTGTTATTTTTCAATTAGATTAAAAGGAATACTAGAGAGGATTATTTTGTTATTAAATCAACATCAATATAAATAAGCCTATCTATATTTTTGTGGACCTTTAACGTTTGCTAAGGTAGTTTAACTTAGTGAAATTTATCAGTGTCAACATTTTGTACTGATAATTGCAGTGGTCCTACTATTAAAAAAAATATATATATTAAATAAATGTGTACTTGGTTATATAAATGATGATCTAACCTTAGTGGATAGTTAATACAATATTAAGAATCTTTACACAACAATATACAAAAATTCCACTTTAAAGGGATTTTCATAGATCAGGAATAGGTAGAACCAAGTTTCAATATTATTATATTGTACTCGCTATGGAAGACTGTTCTCACCAAGATATATATAGAGCGCAGCACCATCGCTTTTTTCGCAAGAAAAGTATATAGCAACTGTCTAGTGATAGCATTGATCTCTATACTATAACTGGATGGACATCTGTGGCTGAAATTTTCGAGCTGTCGTCTGCATACCATTGGGTAAGAGTGAAAGAAACTTTCGGGTATCTCTTTCTCTCTTTCACCCATACAAGGCAATGTGGCATTTTGACATCGTTCATTAATTTGATTGAATATATGAGATACATCAATGTGCGAGTGGTTAAATTAAATAAATATGTTAGATAAAGCTTTGAAGAGCATATAAAAGTTCAAAACTGGTTAGTTTTTTATTTAAATAAGTTGATGTAGCCTAATATGTACGATGATTTTTGAAGGAAGCTTACTTTTAAGGCTTTATCTCGTACCAGAATCCTACCATATATTTGTGTTTAGTTAGGATAAAAGACCTTCCAGAAGGAAATTTCTACTTCTGTTCTAAATTGCCGTTCATCAAACCAAAATATTATATATATGATAGTATTCTGGTACGAAATAAAGCCTTACACATTGGGATTATTACTAAAATCAGGGTTTAGTAGATACTGTACTTTCTACAAGCCAATAACCTAAACTATCATTTGAACGTAAGACTTCTACACAAAGTGTGTCATTCAAACAAATGTAATACAGTTTTTAGCTAACTTGTTTCATTATAGTTATCGAAATGTCAACAAATATGGTTTCTGAAAGATATGAGCCAACTTAAATAAACAGGTATTATTACAATAATACTTTCCACAAGCCTATAACCTAAGTGATAGTTTGAATGCATGGCAACTATTCAAAGTTTGTCATTCAAACAAAGTAAACAATTTTTAAGATACCTTGTTCATTATATTTATCGAACTTTCAATAAAATATGGTTTCTGAAACCAATATACAAGCTAATAACCAACTTTAAATATAAGTGTTGTCGTGGCAGACTGTAAACAACATTGATGATAACTACATAAAAATTGAAATATCTAAGGTTTTATTCGTATTTGTACAGAATTACCTGTAAAACTGGATTGTATATCCTTTAATGTAAATGTTTCTTCAGGAAAGTATAGTATAATACTTCACTATTTTCAAACAATAACACTTTTATTCATCAGAGACATGTTTTCACATAAGAACATTTAAAGAACCCATTAAATCTTTCCCCCCCTCAGTGTAGCAGACGATACACTTGAGCGTCACGCTTTTGTCCTTGGAATGTGCATGTGTATGTCCATCCAGTTATACTATAGAGATCAATGAGTGATAGTAATGATAAACTACAGAATGATCATGCTAATCAACGTTTTGCCGTCGCGTGCCGGTTTTAAGTTGCTCACTCTTTAGTTGATAAAAACGGCAAGCGAACACTCTCCAAGTAAGTAATCTATTCAAGCAACGAATGGACGCTATTACTAGGCGAGACATCTAATGGGGATTTGTGAACTACACGAGGGAATGATAGCATGCCCTCACTCACGTAGTTCACAAATCCCCGCTAGATGCATTCTATCATTTACACAAAACTAAGTTCTATGTTGAGTGTATAGCTTCTACAACATTGGTCCATTGCTCACTTGGTAAAGTTTGGAATGATTGTCTTAAATCATATAAACAAGAACACAATCATTATTTTAAATTCGAATAAAGGTAAAGAAATATTAAACACCTCTAGAAGCCTTCTGAAGTGTTTTTTTTATGGCAACATAGCCCCCTAACTGCCAGAGGCTAGGACCAATTATAAATATTAAACACCTCTAGAAGTTCTCTGAAGTGTTTTTTATGACCCCATAACCCCCTAACTGCTGAAAGCTAAGAAAATATCTATATATTAAACACCTCTAGAAGCTATCTGAAGTGTTTTTTATGACAACATAACCCATAACGCCCTAACTGCTGAAGGCAATAATTTTTTTTAAATATTAAACATCTCTAGAAGCTCTCTGAAGTGCGTTTTATGATAGCACAGCCTTTTAATTTGTACTTGTATCTTAACTTTGATATCGTTTGAACCATAAATAAAGCCCTATATATTTTGTTCATAAAATTTCGGGGGATTTGAACCCCTAAACCCCCCTCCCCCCGGCTACAGCCTTGTAATATGGGTCTATAAAATGTACTATGGGTCTATGTAATATATATTATAAGTATGTATAGTAAATATATATGTTACGTTGTATAAAATACATATTATAGGATAATGTTTATAGTATATATAATATCTTCCGATCTATGTAGTATATAGACTATATGTCTAAATATACTTTATTACTATCTTTTTGACTAACGCGCTAGATTCATATTATGCTAGACTACCAAGGAAGGGTAGACCGAGGTTCAAATCTCAGTCGGGTGAACTGGAAGGGGACGGGGGCCTAAATGGTTTGCCCCTCTCCCTCCACACAAATGTAGGCTCACTTCCTTTATATTAAACCTTCCCAATTCCTAACCCATTAGCGTAATTAGTACTTAAGCGTATAACCCGAACGAATAGTAAGACGCGGTGCTATAATTAAAAAAAATATTTTTTAAAATCTTTTTGACACGTTATTCACATGGGAAAGCTGCATCAGAACTATAACAAATTAGGACTTTCAAGATCAAAAAGTGAACTTTTTTTAGAGTTTCTCCTTGCACAAAGTTGAGCTAATTTTTTGACAATCCCAAACCAGTTATAGCATTCAATAAATTAAAACAGATTAAATATCTTGAACAAAATATTACTTAGCCCAAAAAACCGAAGGCAGAACGAAAATCTACAATGACTTCTTTGCCTAAGCACGATAATAAGACGAATGAAACGTAGTAATAGACAGTGTTACGAAAACATGTTGGAAGAAGAGCAGGTTTCACCAAAGAGAATAAATAAAATAATATACAGTGCAAGAGAAACATATGGAATAAGCCATATCACCAATCTGTGTCCTCAGAAGTTGTTTATTTTAATCATTATGTAGCTTTTAGAGGGAGTTGTCACTCTAAATTCTGACTTTTTTTTTTTTT